>CM035432.1:88633276-88705776 GCA_020310875.1 Ceratopteris richardii | reverse complement strand
CATACATATGCATACATAATGCATATGCATATGCATACAATGTACATACATACTTACATGCATACATAATGCACATGCATGGATACATACACACACATAGACACATACACACATACACACATACACACATACACACATACATACTCATAGATATACACATATACACATAGACACGCACACACACATATACACACACATACACACACATATACACACACATACACACACATATACACACACATACACACATAATGATGCATACTACACATGCATACACACATACAGACACATATACACACACATATATGCATACAGACACATAGAGAGACATACACATATATGCATACATAATGCATATGCATATGCATAAATACATACTTACATGCATACATAATGCACTTGCTTACATACACATACGTAATGCATACACACACATATGCATACATAATGCATACACACACATATGCATACATAATGCACATGGATAGATACATACACACACATACACACATAGACACATACACACATAGACACATACAAACACAAACACATACATACTCATAGATACACACATATACACATAGACACACACACACACATACACACACATACACACACATACACACATAATGATGCATACTACACATGCATACACACATACATACACATATACACACACATACACACACATATATGCATACACACACATAGAGAGACATACACACACATACACATACATGCATACATAATGCATATGCATATGCATACATACATACTTACATGCATACATAATGCACATGCTTACATACACATACATAATGCATACACACACATGTGCATACATAATGCATACACACACATACAACTTACATTCATACATAATGCACATGCTTACATACACATACATAATGCATATACACACATATGCATACATAATGCATACACACACATACACACATATGCATACATACATGCATACACATACACACACATAGACACACATAGACACATACACACTCATAAACACATACACACTCATAGACGCATAGCGACACATACACATAGACACATACACACACATATACACACACATATACACACACACACACACACAAACATACACACATAGACACATACACACATAATGATGCATACACACACATACATATGCATACACACACATATGCATACATACATGCATACACATACACACATAGACACATACACACACATAGATACATACATACACATAAACACATACACACTCATAGATACACACACATACACATAGACGCACACACACATACACACACATATACACACACATATACACACACATATACACACACATACACACATAGACACATACACATAATGATGCATACACACACATACACATGCATACCCACACATATGCATACATACATGCATACACATACACACATAGACACATACACACACATAGATACATACATACACATAAACACATACACACTCATAGACACACACACATACACATAGACACACACACACATATACACACACACACAAACACACATAGACACATACACACATAATGATGCATACACACACATACACATGCATATACACATACAAACACATGTACACACATACACACATACACACATATATGCATACACACACATAGAGAGACATACTGACACATACACATACATGCATATATATACATACATAATGCATATGCATATGCATACATACATACATACATACATACATGCATACATGCATACATACACATACATAATGCATACACACACATATGCATACATAATGCATACACACACATACACAGATATGCATACATACATGCATACACATACACACATAGACACATACACACACATAGACACATACACACACATAAACACATACACACTCATAGATGCACATACATACACATAGACACACACACACATAAACACACACATATACACACACACATACAAACATAGACACATACACACATAATGATGCATACACACACATACATATGCATACACACATACACACACACATACACGCACATACATATACACACACATGCATACATACACATACTTAATGCATACACACATACATATGTACACATATATATATATATATATATATATATATATATATTGATTTCTAACCATTTTGTTTTATATGTTAGGTATTATGGATCCCAGTAGAGAGAGAAAGGCGAAACTCACTCTCATAAAAAGTCTTATGAGAGCAAGAGTTCCGTCTGATAGTCTAGGGGCCATAATGCCCGATTACTCAGAGATGTCTGATGAGGAGCTGTACTATACGATCCAAATGCTTACCCAGCGATCAGACGAGGGCTCTTCTGCGGCTCCACATGCAGGAAGAGAGCTATCTTCTCATAGGTATGTTTTTTTTTCATAAACTTTTTTAATGATATTATAACACATATTTATATTTATTTTTATCTATCTATTTTTAGGACACCTATACCACCTCCAGCACGTGATAGCATAGCAGAGTTGCCTATGAGGACATGCATAGGCACCTTAGGACTAGAGTGTGATATAGAGCCAGAGGGGAACATTGTGTACATAGGGAATGGATTGGAGTTGAAGAGAAGGATGCAGGCACTATGCGACTCTTACCTGTGCTTTGTCCACTTACCGTGGAAGTAAGTAAAATTTTTCAATATAAATTGAAATAAATATCTTATGTTTTATTTACATTATGTTTTTTTTTTGTAGTGAGCATGATGAGAGGGATAAAAAATACGTACTTAGTTCACTTGAGACAAAGTTTGGGAGAGGATGGTCGCTTAAGTGGTGTCTAAAAGAGATGCGGACACTTATGGCTCATTGTCGCGATAATGCACGGTATGCACTGTGTTGCATCTAAGGGTTGCCCATAATTTTTCTCATGCTATGGCATCCTTTAGCCCTCATGAAAATACCTTCTTTTTGTAACTTAGGAGATGTCCATGTGAACACTCTCCTAAAACCACTTTTTGATATTTCCTCTAGTCTATGGTATTGAAACCTTTTTTTGAAAACTCCTTTTTGCTCAAATACCAAAATCCCCACGTAGAAATCTCACGCGCTCTCTCTCTCTCTAGGTGGTTAGTCCCATATCACATAAAGATTCTCTTTTTGATTTAGCACATGTGGTCTTTTGACCACATGTTTTTATTCACATATGCCTCTCTTCTCTATATAAAGAAGAGCCTCATTTGTAAAAGGCAGGTCCCTTGGCCATGGCCTTGGCCTCCATTTTGGTAATGGAAGAAGGTGTCATTTGTTACTCTCTTGCCTCCTTGTGTGCAATGGCGTTGGTCTTGGTGTATGGATTTGCATGTGTGTGTGCATGGTTGGGAGGATGTTCCCCTTTGCTCCTTGTGACGTTGGCCATTGTTGCCATTGCTCCATGAGTGTGGGTGAACCTCTCCTCTCATTCTTTGCCCCAACTTGGAGAAACCTCTCACTTCCATGTGAGGCGGTTATGGTTTGTTGCTCCCCT
The DNA here is from genome assembly GCA_020310875.1 of Ceratopteris richardii. Lineage (NCBI taxonomy): Eukaryota > Viridiplantae > Streptophyta > Polypodiopsida > Polypodiales > Pteridaceae > Ceratopteris > Ceratopteris richardii. The sequence continues at coordinate 88,702,254 of CM035432.1, read as the reverse complement.
TTTCTCAACAATTTGGCACCGTTGCTCCCCGGAGATATAGTGCAAGAGATGGCACTTTCATATTACATTTAGTGCATGTGTGATGACATGTATTGTCATTGAACATAATACCAAGGAGATATGATCCCTTAATTGAAATCATCATAGTATCATTATAGCATCTGGGAGGGAAAGCATAGGGAACAAAATCCCATAGATCAACCCCTAGCTTGTAGTGTGATCTGAAAAAGCTTCAAACCTAAGCACAAGTTACACGACAATCCACCTGTCCAAGGTATTTCATAGTAGAGTTACTGTCTAGTATTCTGAATGGAAATTTGCACATCATTCATGTATAGCAACCACAAAAAACTTTAGCCATCCTCCCTGCACCACACAACCCCATCTTGTATATCCTATAAAGACAGAATAGCACATGGACTGCAACCAAGCACAAGTCACATGACAAGCATTGTAAGATACTTCCTAAACTAAGATGCATTCCGATCTTCAAATGGTATGGAAGATGCATGCACCTAATATCTCATTCTAGGCAAATTAGGTCATGGTACATCCATGATATTACTATGACTCAGATACTGCTTTCTCAAAAATTCTTAGAGATTCGTTCCCCTAAAAAAAATCTGCTAATATCCTGCATGAGACACACCTTTCCAGATGGGTCTCAGAGGCACCAGCAAATTTTCAAAAAAAAGGAAGGAACCGAAACTATCATCACATTTGTGCTCAAGTGTGGATCCAAACTTTGATCTTTAATCATCCAAGATTTCCATAAGATGGTTAGTGGACACAATTCCCTACTAGCACTCAACATATCAATGTATCATATCCTGTCAAACCTGTGACACATATCATGTATGTCAAAATGAGCAGTCCCCACACATTTAAACTGTTAGATTGTCTTGTAACAGGCCTTTGTGAGCTAGAGGGCCATCATCATCCTTTGTTTTGCCCTGTAACACTTAGGGAAGAGTTAGGGACATTAAAATGAAAGCATACTTACAATGTGAGAGAATGTCAAAGATAAGCCCCCAAAATTCAGCTTCAGCCGCCTCTAACAAGAATTGCACTCCCTATATGCATCTGTTACTTTACTTTGTGACCAACCTCACATTCCTCTAAATCATTGTGAAGTAAAAGTGTTATGTAACCAACCTCACATTCCTCTAAATCATTGTCATGAGGTACACATAGAGGGCCACCCTAATTTAAATAGGATTTAGTTTGAAAATCACCCTTTTATTTCAGGAACATCTAAATGAGGAACCCTAGATATATGCGAATAGAAATTGTACAAAACATCACTTTTCTGCGAGCGAAGATGCACGTAGCAACCATTAGTACACCTTGAATGTAAACACCAGATAAGTGACAATACACCCAATCCCTATTCTGACAATAAATTATCAAGCAATAGTAGGGAATCAACATCATTTTTCACCCCACCGCTACCTACACCTTTTACATGCATAAAAAAAAATCCAAAAAAAATTATGGTAGCAGCCTGCTTGAGTAAGTCCCAGGGCCATCATCAGACTTCGTTCATGCCTCCAACATTAACCTTCCCATATTGACAAGAATCCATGAGGCTTGCCTGGAGAAGTGAGAATAAATCAAACAAGCACAAGCCATCATTCAAAGTTCTTGATAATCTTTTCCCATTATGTGGGATCCAAACAAGTTGTCATCAACATAGATTAAGCAGACATAGGTAGGGATGTTCTGAGACTTTAGCCAAAAACAAAAAAAGGGGTTGGGAGTATGGACACCAACCTTTTCATTACATCATACACAGATGTTCTATCAATTTGGTCTTCCTTCCATCAGTTTTACTGTTTCAAGCAAGAATATCATGTTTCTGCTCAATCGAATCTGCTACTTATATATCAATAGGAAGAGTGATCATGAATCAAAATGCCCTCAGAGAAAAAACATGTCCCTATGAAGAAAGACACCTAGATATTCCTTGGAAAAGAGCTCAATTGATGAGCCTCAAGTTCTAAGTTGATGGTACACTGTGATTTTCTACATCATTTAAATTCACAATGTGCTCTTTAAAGCGAGAGGTCTATTCAACAGTGTGCTCTTTAAGAAGGTAAACACCTATTCCTTTAGAGAAAGCAAACACACAAAAGAATATTGGCCATAAGAAATCACAAACTCTAGCTTTATATGAGTAGCAATAGCCATTATCACCCGAGAAGGCGTACTATCATCTTGTTGTTCTAACATCCTGGGTGACAAGCACTACACCAGAGCATAACAACATTCACCTTTTCACATAGGAAGCACAAGGAGTGCTGAGGTAGAACAAGGTAGACAACCAACTTCAATGTCTAGGCAATGAGTACTTCAATTCTTGCATGCATAATTCTGTCAAACCCTTCCAGTAGTGTGGAGTAAGCACACATTCCCCCGAGGGGCAATCACACTTAACCAAGATCCACCATGCCATTTGTGTTCGGAACTACTATAGGACAGTCTGTGGATTCAAAAGAGGAGAGTGGTAGATTCAAATCTAGAGAAGCCTAATAGATAACAGTCATAGAGTTGCAGACTTTACAGATAGTAGTCATTCATGATGCAAGGAACTCACCCTGGCCTCCACCGCATGGCATGTAGATAAGGACGAGGGTAACCAGCTACCGCGAGAAGAAAATCACTCTTGAAGCAAGGGAAGTAGACCATATTCAATCCGGAGTAAGGGCCAAGAAAAGGAGGCGCTGGTACTCGACCCTGATAACCACCAAGATTTATCAAGTCTTTTCACACAATATGTAAAACCGACAACACATGATGAGCTTCTGTTGCACAGTCAAAAAACCCCATTGTTCTTCATTTGCATGAGTCAGATTTCCATGCAGCTAGGAGAGCCTCAAGCCTTGCAGCTATAGAAGAGATGAAGCTCCAAACCCGCCATGACTATCTGGACAAGAGATAGGGAGCATCGAGATGTTGGACCCCAAACAATACCCAAACAAACATGAATATGACATATATACCACAAGAATAGATCACATCATCAAAACATCTGAGTTTTAGTATACAAGCAAGAAAGAATTTCAGCAGTTTCCATGAGTTGGCGACTTCTTCTAAGAACCCTTGGGTAACCATAAGTAAAATCTTTTAGAAAATGCGTGCATGCATCCACCTGTGTAGAAATACATCGACAATCGGCCCCTCCTTGAGATTAAGTAGCCCTAAGTTTTCGGCCAGCAGATGTAGGTGAACACCTTATCACATGGTGCAGAGAAAGCCCAATAGAGAGGATCGTTAATACCAAGTACCACTCAGCACGAGATATTTTTACGAGGGTTAAGGGACCAAGGATCAAGCCAAAGCTCCAAACTTAGATCTGAGGAGGGGAAGTAGCCAAAAACATAGCCGGAGATATGAATCTCACACAACTTGTTGAGATCTGCAGGTAACAATGCGCTTTGAAAATTGATTGCAAGGCATTTTGAGCAACCTGTCATGCGTGCAGATACGTAACAACACCTAGGAAGAAAGGAAGCACCACCCGTCCAACTACAACCTGTTATGCATGCGGACAGGGAACATGCAGCTCATCCTGAGAGAGTGAAGGGCCAAGAGGCAAAACAAAGAGCCGACCACACCCATCCTGCCAAGAACAGAGTGAGCACCTAAAATATGTGACGAATGTGGGGTGCGCAACCATTGTCTGGCCATAAAAACTCCACAGAGATGGGGGAGCTCGCACAAATCTTACCCTTCTGAGATGAGGATGACAGAGGTGGTACCAATGTGTGGGGAAGCTGTGAGAAGCTCGACCCCAAAAGTTATGCAAAGATCACACTCCCCCGTAGCAAGAGAGGAGAAGTTGCCATATACGTGCGGCAGCATGAGCAGAGGGAGCCTTTGACAGGCGGCACTACGATATGGACTCGAGGACACAGAGAAGCCACCTTCACCATAGCTAGGTAGTGCGGGGGAGCAAGAGGATGCTCGACCCCAAGCAATGAATGCGGGAAAGAGAAACCCATAAGCGGACAACCCGAATTTACAAGTGTAGACAGAGATTAGGAGGGAGGGAGAGAACCTCCCCCCATCTACCCACCTCCGCGCAGAAAATAAGGTAATGGAGAGGAGTTAATGCCTCCCCTCCAACTAACCTCAAGATTGACACATGTCAGATTTAAAGTTCCTTCGTGCCCGTATCAAGCTTAATTAAGGGTGCAGACTAGAACCTTCATAATTTTCTCACAAGTTATCTTTTCCGGAGTGTATTTCTTGAAAATGAGAATGAGGGAGGGACAACAAGAAGACTACCCCCATTTCCAAGCAACACTAGGACAGGGGTGATAGAGATGGATAGTGATGCTTATGATGTGTGTGAAGAGGTGTGTATATGTGAGAGTGAGAGAGAGAGAGAAGGGGGTTAGGGGATGTTTTTTTATGCAACAAACAAAAAAAATAATAAATAAACTAAAACTTACTCAAAAATTAAAAGAAAGAGGTACCCAAGGCCAACCGAAGGCCACACGTATTCATCCTCCTCCAAGTGTCAAGGTGCGTCTCACGAAGTATGGACACGCAAACTTGGAAAAACCTATGGCTAAAGGCCGACGTCCCCGGCAACGGCGCCAAATTGTTGAGAAAAGGGGAGCAACAAACCCTAACTGCCTCACATGGAAGTGAGAAGTTTCTCCAAGTTGGGGCAAAGAATGAGAGGAGAGGTTCACCCACGCTCATGGAGCAATGGCAACAATGTGTCACAAGGAGCAAAGGGGAACATCCTCCCAACCATGCACACACACATGCAAATCCATACACCAAGGCCAACGCCATTGCACACAAGGAGGCAAGAGAGTAACAAATGACACCTTCTTCCATTACCAAAATGGAGGCCAAGGCCATGGCCAAGGGACCTGCCTTTTACAAATGAGGCTCTTCTTTATATAGAGAAGAGAGGCATATGTGAATAAAAACATGTGGTCAAAAGACCACATGTGCTAAATCAAAAAGAGAATCTTTATGTGATATGGGACTAACCACCTAGAGAGAGAGAGAGCGCGTGAGATTTCTACGTGGGGATTTTGGTATTTGAGCAAAAAGGAGTTTTCAAAAAAAGGCTTCAATACCATAGACTAGAGGAAATATCAAAAAGTGGTTTTAGGAGAGTGTTCACATGGACATCTCCTAATTTACAAAAAGAAGGTATTTTCATGAGGGCTAAAGGATGCCATAGCATGAGAAAAATTATGGGCAACCCTTAGAGCAACACACTGCTTTTATGTATATATATATATATATATATGTGGATATGAGTATGTGTGTTTATGCATGTATGTGAGAGAGAGAGAGAGAAAAGAGTGAGACTAGAGGTATAAATACACGCATACACACACATATACATCATACATGCACATTTACACACATATACATATACATGCACATTTATACATACACACACATACATGCACATTTTTACACACACATATACATGCATGCAGTTACACACATATAATGAATACACATAGACACATACACATATTCACATACACATACATACACGTACACATACTCACATACACATACACATGCATAATCATATGTACACACACATAGACTCATATAATCATATTTACATGCATGTATACATATACACATGCATATATACACACACAACACATGCATATGCACATATACACATACATACACAACAGATGCATATGCATAAATAAATAAATAAATAAATAAATCCTATTTGAAAAATGCTAAATTGAAAACACTTATTTCGATATTAGGGTTTTAAAACCCCTAATTTAAAAACTTTAATTCAACCTTTTAGCCATATGTTTGAAGCATATGTACACATTGCATCTATTCCTCCGATGTCCTACTAGAGAGATGTCTCTCCTCCCAACCTTATGCCTCTATATATAGCTACTCGAATCAACGAGGATCATAATATATATAAAGATATATACACATCATGTAGATAGGATACAATATAAAATGGAGTAGATATATTATGCATCACACATACATGCCTAAATGCACACATAAATATATATATACATAGTAACATATTTAAATGTACACATTTACACATAGACATATATACATATATACATGTACACGTCACATATACATGCCTACATGCACGCATAAACATATATATACATGCATACATATTTACATGTACACATTTACACATAGACACATATACATATATACATGTACACAATTATAAACAGTTGCATATATTACATGAATATATACACATATGCATATTTAACACATGTATACATATATCACACACATGCAAACACATACATATACATGAAATACATATATATGCATACTAACATATGTATACATATAATACACATGAATACACACACATATGCATACATACATGATAAAAGTTTGCTCCTCGAAGATAAAGCTATATATAAAATAATTAGGCATACCCCCGAGCTTCATGTTCTAACTTAGAAGAACATGATTTCATCTCTCTAGTAGGATTCATCGTTATTGAAGTTAATAAAAAAATCTATTATCTGATATCCATTCAGAAGCTTCAAGTTATTGATTGATAACTAGAGTAGAATTTACTATCTAATCTGCTCATATGTTTTCATTATTGCCATCATTTTGGTAAGACATCACTATAGTCTCATCTTCATTATCCTTATTGATTTCATTTATTTCTTCTATTGTTAAATCTATGTTCTCATGAATCACATCATCTATTGATGGATTAATATCTATTTCTGGTAATTCCTCTTCCTCATCAGTAGAATCAGCATGTGGAGAATTATCCTCTTCATCAAAAAGATTAGTATCATTATCACGTATAATGATTCTAATTTCTATTTCAGATGTTGATGTATCTGTACCTAATGCTGAATCATCAAGAGGACTTTCTTCGATCTCTCTAACAATAAATTGTTCAAACAATGACCTACCTCTAGGTTGCACATGAATGACTTTCCACCAAGGATGAGCATCTGGGTTTTTATAAAAAAATGCTTGTTCAATATGCCTAGGAAGAATATATGGTTCTTTAGTAAATCGCATTACCTTGGAAGAATCAATTGCCCAAAACCCAGATAATTCCTTTCTTAACGTGGAGTTACTACCTTTATACTCCGCTCGAAATCAGTCAACCTTCAATATGACCTATCAAAATATATAACAACAAAAACCCATTATTAGGTGCTTAAAAAAATAACTAACTCTATAAAAAAATACTTTTTTCTACTTGTTTGAATGTACAAAATGAAATTTCATAGATACCAACAATAGTTCCTACGTAACCAAGTTTGCTATCTATAAGGTTCGTGTCTTTTGAGCTAGCACATGATAGTTGCTTGAAAGAAGCAACAATACTAGAATCCTCTGTTTTACGTAAAGAATCAATGGCTTTGATTCTAATATGCTGTCCAAAAGCCTAAATATTAGTGAACATTTGAGCCTGCAAAATAAATTCAATTAGTAAATAGAAACTAACATACATATATGAAAAAAATAGAATATTATTTTAATAAATTTACCTTTTGTTCACAACCTACCATTAACTCTCTTTGCTCATCTGAAATTTCTTCATTATTTTCCTTAGTGCGTTGCAAACGACTATATAGCCAATCCGTGAAAGAAGATATATCTGTAATCTCATTAGTATCGAGATTACGTCTAAATCTTTTGTTTTTTCACCTTTTACTTTGGAGATTTTGAAGTTCCTCGTACTCGCTAAGGAATGCTTGCATGCATTCGCTATTATATGCTACAAAAGTAGAAACATCATTTTTTTCTTGAAATGTAAATAAGAATGGAACCCCCTTACCTGATAATACCTCATTTGCTATTTTTGAAGAAGACGCGTTGGTCCATGCATGTGGAGCTTCTTCATGAACTCTTTCAAGGTACTCACTAACATAATACATGCACTCTTCAAGCATCCAACCCTTTGCCATGGATCCTTCTGGTTTCACTCTTTGTCGCACATAACCTTTTAATACTCCCATAAATCGCTTGACCCAAAATATCCATCGAGTGTTGACAACACCTACAATCTCTATTTCATCTACAAGATGGACTAATAAATGAACCTGAATATCAAAAAATGAAGTAGGAAGTTCTTTCTTCATCAAACATAGTAGCTCTTTGCATTCACGTTTTTTTTGTGGGATTGAGTTTTTGTCAATCTCTTTGGATGTAATCCACCTATACATATCATAAAAACAATTATAAAGAAGTTAATTAAAAAATAAAAGATATCCAATATTCATACATATTAAATGTAAAAGTATCATAACTACCTTATAAGTGATCCAAGACGATAGATCACATCTCGTACTCCTTTCGTTGTACATCCATCGATAACCAAAGGTAAAATATGTTTCAAAAAGTTATGCCAGTCATGGGTCTTTAACCCAGATAAGCTCTTATCATCCATAGTAAACATGTTTTGAAAAGATGCTCCATATTCTGTAGGAGTCTTAATCAATTGAATTCTATTGTTGATAGTTTGTATCTCTTTTGTTGTAAGTACCCAAGGAGCAGGTGCATAAGTCGTTTCTTGTCGATATCTATAAAAAATTGGCCATAACTTTGGTTTGGATTTTTGATCTTTCAAATCATTCCTTGATGTTGTGGTATCTTTTAGTCCAAGAAGATGCTGCCATAGTGAATAACCAATATTTTTGAATATATGCATAGGATCAAGAAGATGACATACTTTTAACTCTTTCCAATACTCCAAAGAATACCATATTGATATGTTCTCTGCGAGTGCCAATTTTCCTTTACCTCTGTTCACATACTCATTATCTGAATCATCACTGAAGATTTCTGCTTCTGGATCTATCAGAGGTCCATCTGTCCATTTTTTATACCAATCCATAGGCGTCATAGGTTTTGGACACTGACCTGTTTCAAGCTTTCCATTAAAATGTATCGCTTCTCTTTTAGATCTTAATGGATGATCATCAGGCAAGAATTGTCGATGTCGAAGATAAATATTTTTGTTGAGATTCTTACTATAGATTGATCTCAACCAATCACCACAATATAGACAAGCTTTATAACCCTTAGTAGATATTCCTACATCATGGAAAATGATAAAAATATAATTAGATTAAATCATATTTATTTACATGCATATTGAATAAAAAAATTACATCAATACCTGAACAAACACCATATCCTGGAAAATCGTGAATAGTCCAAGCCACAATACCACGAACCGTAATATGTCTTTCATTGATGCTTTTAGATACATCAATGACATTAATACCTCTCCATAACTCTTGAAGATCGTCAATGGGAGGAGCAAGATATATATTCATATCTTTAACTTGTATTTTGCCTGGGATTAAAAGTAAAAGCATTAAATGTTCCTTTTTAATGCTAAGATATGGCGGAAGATTGTAGTTTATGACTACCACTGGCCATGTTGACCATTTACTGGATTTCATGGAGAATGGGTTAACCCCATCTAATGCAACTCCTAACTTTAGATTCTCTGGATTTTGTGCAAATTCAGGCCATGTAGAATCAATATGCTAAAAAGCAACACTATCATGAGGAATTCTGATTATCCATTTGTACTTTTGTGATCATGTCCCCAAGTCAAAAGCTTTGATAATTCTGGGCTTTGAAACATATGTCTAATCCGTGGAGCCAATGGAAAATGTCTCAATACCGTTTTTGGGATTTTACCTTCTTTGCCCTTATATCGAGGAGATTGACATTTGGGACATGTCAAAGAGTCTGCATATTCACCTCTATATAAAATACAATCCTTAGGACATGCATGTATACATTGATAATCTATACCAAGATTGTTGATTATCTTCTTCATTTCATCATGTGAGGTAGGAAGGATATTATGACTTGGTAAAAGCTTTTCAGATAATAACCTATAAGTTTATCAAAAAAAGATATATTGAAAAAAGTAAATAAATAAATATACATATATATATGCATATAATTTTATATATGTGTATGCTTATGTGCATCTTTCAAAATATTCGCGCAAAATTTGATTGTTTTGGATGGCAGGATACAATTGTTTGTTTTGGAGGATATGAAGTATGTACCTTCATTGAATGATTTGTCGATTCTATCATATGTTCAGTTTGAAAGTATGAGAAGTGGGTTTATAATTGCTATTCAAAGAATTTGGCAGCGTTTATAGGCCATACGATGGTGACCTGGATGAATCGCATGCACAGAGGTTACTCAAGATAGAGCAACCTGATTATAAGGGACTAGTACCAGCAGGATTCCTGGGGTATGCAGTAAACCTCTTGCATGTCAATGATGAGCATCTAAACTTTAGGATACAAAGTGAAAATCATGGTGGCTTGAGAGGATCACTTTTATATAGCTTGTTCAAAGAACTTCAGGTTTATGACACTGAAGTTTTTTGAGCAAGCTGTATAAAAGTGATCCTCTCAAGCCACCATGATTTCCACTTTGTATCCTAAAGTTCAAATGCTCATCATTGACATGCAAGAGGTTTACTGCATACCCTAGGAATCCTGCTCGCACTAGTCCATTATAATCAGATTGCTCTATCTTGAGTAATCTCTGTGCATGCGATTCATCCAGGTCACGTACCATTGTATGGCCTATAAACAGTGCCAAAATCTTTGAATAGCAATTATAAATCCGTTTCTCACACTTTCAAACTGAACATATGATAGAATCGACAAATCATTCAATGAAGGTACATACTTCATATCCTCCAAAACAAACAATCGTATCCTGCCATCCAAACAATCAAATTTTACGCGAATATTTTGAAAGATGCATTAATAGTTTTAAAAGACGCGTGGACAAAAAGTGTCCATTGAATTTAAGTTCTTGTTCTTACCTTATCTAAAGTAAGAATAAAAACTTGCATGTATATATATATATATATATATATATATATATATATATATATATATATATATATATATATATATATATATATATATATATATATATATATATATATATATATTTATGCATATATGTATAAATAGATAGAAAATTGAAAATTATACCTTAATAGTGTCAAAAAAGATACATTACTCCACCCAAAACGATTTTGAAGGTTGAGAATAAGTAAGCTCGCACTTAGTCGTGTCAAACGACTTCCTTCATATACATGCTTTAGACATTCCTCTCAAAGATAGTTCTCATTTTTAGAAATATCAATGATCTCACTGTCATTTTGATACCAATCCTCAATAAAATCTGCCATGCCATCATCTTCATCATTGTCACACAAATCTTGTACTTTATCGTCTTTTGAATATAGATCTTTCAACTTTGCATATTGCACATGATTAGTTTTGCGTAGCCTCCTCATGAAAGCTTTTGATAAATCAGGTCTTACTGGTAATTGTGAATGCTGTGGAGGAATATCATCAACATCATACGTTGGAATCTACACATATAAATAAAATTCATTAGTATTCCATAAATGAATAAAAAGTAAACTTTAAATAAAAAATTAAGTATATAACTTATTAAATATGGATAGAAAATGTTTATTCTCTCTAGCTAAAAGGTGCTCTTGGAGGTCTACGCCATCCATAATTCACTAATAGTTCATCACCAACATGTAATGTAGTAATAGCATTGACAACTATGTATCTTGATACATCTCTACTCATGTATGGTGATTCATGACTATTTTCACGATATCAAATGTGCAATTAGTCCTTGAACTATTATGTAACCCTCGACTACTATTTAAACCTGGTATATTTCCATGTGTGTAAGGTCTTCCATCAATATATAATCTTTCATTTTCTGCATGTAAAATCCTTCTACTAGTAAGGGATGCTGCACTCAAGCATATTCCATAAGTACTCATGCTTTGAACATAACGTGAAAGTCAATGCCAATCTCCCCATCCATATATAGGACCACAAAATGACATAAGAGTGACTTCAGAGTTTGGAGGCACATACAAATCCTCTACAATAAAGAGAGCACGACTAGCATTAGTAATAGTGGATGAAGCAATCATATAGCGATTAGCCCAAAAGTTGAAAACCTCTCCATCTAAAGAACGATCATGAGATGGCAATGGATAATCTCCAGCCGTTTCATTCTTTAAACAAGGAGGTAGAGGATTTCTAGAAACCTCTGCTTGTAATTGATGAACAACAAGTCCATGACGTGTACGAGGTATATTAATATTATGAGAAAAATTATCATCATCATCATCATCAAGCAAGTATTCCTGTATATCAACAATAATTTGATTTTATATATGGTTTTAAAATAAAATAATGACATTAATATATATAAAAAATACATACCCAAGCATTATCACATTGACTAGGTGATGGTGCACGCCCAAAAGTACCATACTCTGCCTCATGTTCAATACATTCCAATCGTGGTCTTCGATATGTGCCATAACAAGAGTTACAGCAACATATAATATGCTCTTCATAGTAAAATTCATCATAATTCCTATCGGAGGACACATGTGAAGTCATTGCATGGGTAGGAGGTGGTATAGTACCGTCTGATTGATCAGAATCTACACATAATAAGAAACAAAAAAAAATATAAGTTATGTATCCATCAAATATATTTAAAATTAGATGTTTAATATACTTACAGTATAAAGTCATTGCACGATTAGGAGATGGTGGTGGAGTTCCATCTGATTGATCAGAATCTACAAATAATGGTATTTAATATTAATAATCTGATCATCTACATACACAAAAAATTCACATATATATATTTACACATACACACATATTCACATATACACATTTACACATACACATATATTCACATATACACTACACATTATTGTGGGATAAATGCATGTATTTTGTATGAATGAGTGTATATGCATGCATGTGTGTGTGCTAACATACCACCTGAGTCGTGGCCGTTTTTTCGTAGATAGCTACATTTTCAGGATTCATTTCGTCAACAAAAGGTACACAAATTAATAGTTTATATTTATAATTTTTATATATTTGAGTAATTTTTTACATTTAATTTATGTATTTTTTTTCTTCAATAAACAGGCTATTGCAAAGAAGACAGTGGAGTCGGGCCACACATCACACCTAGGCCAAATGGGCCATAATGGTTTTGTAGCTACATTTGTAAGTATATGTGTTATTGTGAGTATATTTTTTATTTTAGTTAAAATGCAAGTAACTAATGTATTTTATTTGTTTCCTTGCAGCAGAGGGATTATGGCCGATATACTACGAAAGATGAGATCGAGTATGCTACATATTTTTAATATCGACGTTTGAGCGAGTATATGCAAGATCATCTTGATGCCTTTGTGAGTATTTTTAAATTTTATATGGATCATCTTGATGCCTTTGTGAGTATTTTTATATTTTTATGAATGGCTTAATTGTTTTATTTATTTATGTTTGTTATATGTAATACAGGAGTATTATGGAGAGACAAATATGGATGAGGTGGAGAGACAGACACAGGAGGGACGATCTGGATCGTCACAAGGTGATCATGACGATGAGGATGAGGAAGATCAAGATGATCATGATATTGCTGCTGATGATGATGATCATGATGATGATGATTAGGATTTTAGTTGATTATGACATTGGATTATATGTATTTACATTGATATATATATATACATATTTTTTTTATCTATATATTTTTCATTTCAGTTATGTTTTGAATTATGTGTATGGTATTAAGTAATGAAGAGTTTTGTTCTATCGATTGTTATTATTGTTTATATTAAGCATGTGTTTTAATACTTTAATTATATAATTCATTCATATGTGTGTACCTAAGTGTATATGTATGTAGTGTATATGTATGTATGTGCATGTGCATGTGCATGTGTAAGTGTATATGTGTGTATGAGTATGTGCATGTGCATGTGTATGTGTGTGTATATGTATGTGCATGTATATGTGTAACTCTATGTGTATATGTGTGTATGTGCATGTATATGTGCATATATAGGTATGTGCACGTGTGTGTGCATGTGTATATGTGTTTTAATACTTTTATTATATAATTCATTCATGTGTGTACCTAAGTGTATATGTATGTGTGTGTATATGTATGTATGTGCATGTGTATGTGTGTGTATATGTATGTATGTCCATGTGCATGTATAAGTGTATATGTGTGTATGAGTATGTGCATGTGCATGTGTATGTGTGTGTATATGTATATGCATGTATATGTATAACCCTATGTGTATATGTGTGTATGTGCATGTATATGTGTATATGTAGGTATGTGCATGTGTGTGTGCATGTGTATATGTGTTTTAATACTTTAATTATATAATTCATTCATATGTGTGTACCTAAGTGTATATGTATGTGTGTGTATATGTATGTATGTGCATGTGTATGTGTGTGTATATGTATGTATGTGCATGTGCATGTGTAAGTGTATAAGTGTGTATGAGTATGTGCATGTGCATGTGTAAGTGTATATGTGTGTATGAGTATGTGCATGTGCATGTGTAAGTGTATATGTGTGTATGAGTATGTGCATGTGCATGTGTACGCATATATGTGTGTATGAGTATGTGCATGTATATGTGCATGTGTATATGTGTGTATATGTATGTGCATGTATATGCGTAACTCTATGTGTATATGTGTGTATGTGCATGTATATGTGTATATGTAGGTATGTGCATGTGTGTGCACGTGTATATGTGTGTACATATTGTTGGAGCAAGTCTATGACAAGCCTAAGTATTGGCTTGAGTCTCACAAAGTCTTAGAAAAAGCCTTAAAATGAAGACTATGTAAAGTTCACTTGTGAACTACCTCTTGTAACTTTTGAAGAGTTTACTTAATGTAAAAGTAAGAGAATCTTAAGTGGTTGAGCCCACATGATCAAGAATGGAAAGAGGAGCCACGAATTCGTGATTTGTGGTAGGTAGAGAATCAAATCAATCATTGATTGATTGGAGAGTGATTGAGGGAAGTTAGCCTCCCAAACTCAACTATAAATAGATGGCAGTTTTAGTCGTGGTTAGAGAGACCTATGTGAAGACCTCCAAGAGCTGAGCTTTATGCCATATCAAGGTGTGATTACAAGGCACACATATGTATCAGTAAGTCATTGTATTGTACAAGCAATATACTTTCATTTTCATGATTATTTGAGTTCATCTTTCCATGTTCTTGTGATGTGTACTACTCACTGCCATTACTTCAGTTTTTCTCAGTCAGCTTGCAGAGATTGTTTCTCTGCACTTGGTTCATCATTTTCAGTGATTTAACTTGGTAAAGTTAGCTCTATAAGTCTACTATATGCTCACAAATTTTCATGTCATTTGGATGTTGGAATCTTCAGTTATGTTCATTTGAAGTCAACAGGGTATGTTCATCTTCACTTCTCTGTCAGGTACCCGACTTTTTCAGTCATCTTGTCAGAGTCATTTCTCAGTGTTTACTCATCCAAATTCAGTGATTTCAAGCTTGTTGGATTCAGCTTACTGTCTAGTATAAGCATACAAATTTTCATGATCATTGGATTCTTACATCTTGAGTTATGTTAATTTTTCTACTCACTGGTCTATTTCTGTAGCAGCCCGTGAAAATCGGGATGATGTCATCACTTGTTAAAAGTCATTCTCAGTGTGTGGTTTGTTATTTTTGATGAGATTACTCTCTAAAGTTAGCTCTTTAAGCTACCTAGCCTTCCCCAAGAGGAATTAATCTAATTACTGCTGTGCTCAGAGAATTATGTAAAACACTGGACAGGTGTATCAACCAAGAATAGCAAGTTTTCACCTCTGAGCTAACTCCAACTTATCTGTTTTGATCTATCTTTTTGAGAGTGATCTTCCAAGGTACATAGGGTGTCTAATACATCCATTGGCAAGCTAAAAGGGCCCACCATCTACTCCTGGAGTTCATTTGGCTGGTGTAGAGCAAAGATTTTACAACACCTCTTCATCTTCAACACATACCTATCCATCTCTTCACACATATGTGCATATATATGTGTATATATGTGTATAATGTATGTATATGCATGTGTATATGTATGAAACATGCATGTGTATGTGGATGCATTTCCATTTGCATCCATGTGCATGCATTTGAATGTGCATGCATGTGGATGTGCATATACATGTATTTGCATATATGTTAATGTGTGTATATATATATATATATATATATATATATATATATATATATATATATATATATATATATATATATATATATATATATATATATATATATATATATATATATATATATATATATATATATGCAATAATGCATGCATGTAAATCTTTTTATGTGGTTGTAGAAATGTTTGTGCATATGCATGTGTATATGTGTGTATGTCTAAGTGTATGTGCACATGTATCTGTGTGTATGTGGATGTGTATATGTGTATATGTGTGAAAGTGCATCCTCATCATGTATAAGTGTATAAGTGCATATCAATAAGTGTGAGTGTGCTATCTAATGAAAATAACACAATTCAAATGATATACAAAGAATAGAAATTGTACTTCCAATAGTTAGCCATACTTTTTGCTTGGTTAGCTTCTTGAATAACCTGCAATAAAGAGAGAGAGACAGAGAGAGAGAGATAATTCAAAGAGAGAAAGATGTAGAAAGAGAGAAACAGAGACAGAGGGAGACAATAAGAAGATTCTTCACCTGCTAAATCAAAACACAATCACATTAAAAACGTCAAGACATTAAATCCATTTAACAATCCATTATTCCATAAAATATAACAGGAATAAATTCATTACATTCATATTACCAATTGTTGTCAAGGGAACTTTGGAAACTGAATGCATGTTTTTGATAGCATGGTCGATGATACACACATCTGACTCCTTCTTAAACTCCTTCTCCATTATACTATTTTACTTATAGGGTAGATGATACCTCTCAGTATTGCATCTCTAGAGTATCACAATAATTTTTGGGTTTATGCAAGTTCATGTTATAGAGATTTGTGGATATTGCAATGACGATTGTGGGTCTATTTGATAGATCATTTATGCAACATAAAGATGTAAAACTTCACTGAATGATTGATTCGTCCACATACAGATTTAATCATAACAATTGCATTCTTAGGGCCATACTTCATACAAAACTATGGTATACGTCATCTCGTCCACATGAGTATGTAATAACTAGAAAAGAAAAATATAAATAGAAATTCAATCGATCAAATAGTCTCCATGAGCATGTAATAGCTTCCGAAAAGAAAAAGGATTGATCATTACTTGCTTATTCCATATGTAATAATATATTTAGTTCCATATTGCACATATTTTCATATTCCTTTTCATTATCATAAAGAAATTTTTATTTATTTGCATATTTATTTATTGTATATATTACTTCCATACTTATTTATTTGCTATAAAGAGAAAGGATTGACCATGACATGCTTCATACTTTAATGCTATGCCATATATAAGAATATATTCACTTCCATATTGCAGATATTTTAATATTGCTTTACATTATAGTAAAGCCTAATACCTGAAGTCTCGTTTAACAAAGGAAATAGCATTGCTGTTGCATCGGCATCATTTATTTTGTCAGCAAGAGAGGATGATCTACGTAAAAGCAAAGATCTTCTCTGAACCCACGCACAGATGCATTTCAAGAAACAGCAAGACAAGACATTCTAACTTCCTTATTTATTGTAAAAGCTCATTGGGACCCACAATCTCGTCTTCTATTTATCATTGAGAATGTCTTCTTCTCCATATCGCGGTCTATCTATCTAGTTTTGAATCGTTTCTTTGTGTACACTGTAGCATCTAGGACACATCTCTCTCTCTCTCTCTCTGTTTGTCTCCCTGTGAATGTGGCTCTCCGGGACTACACCTTTATCTCTTCTCAAAGAATTGTTTTAGTATATGATATAATAATTCTCTCTTTTTTTAATGAAGTTTTATCTATGACCTAATCCCTCTAGAGTATGCTCAAATTAGTTGAAAGGTACAAGTGATGGCAAGAATAATTGTTGATATATTTCGGTAGTGATGTGTGTGAGTACAACTATGACCACTAGGGCATGTTTGTCCGTCCTTAGGAGGTGTTTTTCCTTTGACTTGTAGATATGCCTATGACCCTTAGGAGTTACTTCTCTTTGTACATGCACTTGATAATACATTCAGTATTGTGTTGTTCTCCAAGCTTCTTTTTCTTCCTTGTATTGTTTCTGTGCTTCTACATATCTCAAAATCCAATAATTGATATCATAATAGGTTGCTGCTTTCTCTAGGGCATCATCCGCACCCCCTCTAGTCACAGTCTCAAAATGCTATGAAAATAGGTAAGGATACTCTGATCAAACTTTTGATTTAAGCTCATTGCAACCTTCAAATGCACTATCACAATGACTGTATAGGAATTTCTTCATTTTGTGCCAAATATATCTCAACAAGGTATGTATGCTCAACTTTTTGAGATACAATCAATTCTCCACATTAGGATATTTAGTCATTGGCCATGGTTGAAAGCAATAATGTATTCCATGTATTGGTTGTTGAGGATAATTTGGATGCCACAGGCATATGCATGGCCACATTTATCTATCAAATATGCTATTATTCCTCACATTCGCTCATGAAAAATAGGAAAGATGCTTGGGAAACTCTTACAACATTATACTAGGAAAGAAATGAGGCTCGTAATTCTTAAGCTCCAAACACAATTTGGAAAGTGAGCATATGAATGAAAGAGATTGAATAGATAGTGCTTTGATAAAGATCAAACATTTTAAAGAGTAGTTGATTTGTGCTAAGCAAATCTTTCTAGATAGTTGACTTGTGTAGAGTGTTCTTACGATCTTCATGATTCATACCAAAGTTTTGATTTTACTCTTCAATTGATGATGTAAGGCAATGCAAAAGCCTTAATATTTGAGGAATTAATCTCTATTTTTCTACAAGAAGATCATTCTATGTAGAACAAGTCAATTATGTGTCTTGCAAATCAAGCCTTCTTTGCTACTCAGAAGGGAAAAGGTAAATGGAGCTCATCTGCTAGTAAGCAAAACTGTGTTAATGTTGAAAAATCAAATACAAAAGATAGAGATGACAAGAAAAGAAAAACCCAAAAACAATTTTGCAAGTCTTAAACTCGTTGCAAAGGGGGCAAAAAAAAAGAGGTTGGAATGATTGTTATAGAATGGGGAATACTCTCTTATGTGTGTGAAACTCCCTTTATCTTGTAACACATTGTCACACACAAAGCACACATAGATTGAGGCAACGAAGAATTATCTTCTTCTTATTCTTCTTCTTTAATTACATAATGAATATACAAGAATGACCCAATACAACAATACAACTAGTGCAATATATAAAGAACAATACATGAGGAAAATCCTAATGTCCATGAATGAGTGAGCTGGCAAGAAACAACTGTGCCATCACTTTCTATCGATAAATCTAGTAAATCTTACTAAACTATGCATGACATATATTGGTGTGACCACTATACATGTTAGGGAAATGAAAACGTGATACATGTCATCCTCAATCATCACATGTTGAGCTTGATATCTCTATAGCCCCCTTCAAGCTCAACATTATATCCTATAATCCAAGCATTTTTTGAAACTTCTTCAGATTCTTCGCTCCAAGTGCTTTATTGAAAATATCAGCAACTTGCTCACATGTCCATATAAACAAGATCAATATCACCTCATACACCTTTTCTTTAATGAAGTGATAATGTACCAATATATGCTTTGTTTTAACATGAAAAATAATATTTCATGCTAAGTGAATGTTACTAAGATGATCACAATAAATGATGATAGGATTTTTCACATCCACAACTTAATCTATAACTACATCTCTAGCCATGATGCTTTGCGTGCTGCCATTACAACACCTCTATACTTAACCTCTATAATTGACAAAGCAATAGCGGGTTGCTTCTAACTGCTCCATGTAACACCTGCACTCCCAAGTGACCATAGAAGGTCATTAGTAGATATTCTATATGGAATACTACCATCTCAATCTGCATCAGTGTATCCATGAGCTTGCAATTTTCCCCCTCTTTCATAAACCAATGCATAATCCAAAGTAGTAAGTAGAGTGCATCTCCAACAATCTCAATGTAGTTTCTTGGGAGCCTGCATGTATTGACTTTGAAGTCCTACAATGTAGCTTGGATCAGGTCTTGTAATTGTGAGATATATCAAACCTCCCACAATTTTCTTGTACATATTAGCATTTTCCAATGCTTCACCTGATATAGTATACAACTTCAAATTATGATCCAATAGCATAGAGATTTCCTTACAATCAACCAAACCATACTTTTGCAACATACTCAAGGCATATTTCCTTTGTGGCATCCATATGCCTATTTTTGTATGTATAATCTCAATGACCAAAAAATAGCAAAGCACACCAAGATCTTTCATGTCAAATTCCTACATAAGGAGTTTCTTTACCTCTTCAATGCTTTCTTTATTATCACCACTACAATCAAGTCATCATAAATAGCCACAATCATGATGCCATCATCACCCTTCCTTGCATATAATGAGTGATCTCCATCACACATAGAAAATCCTTGGTGGTTAAATAATATGAAATCCTTGCATGCCAGGCACGAGGGGCTTGTTCAAGCCCATACAAAGCCTTTTGCAACTTGCAAACATATTTTTCATGCCTTGAATCCTCATATCCTTGTGTTTTCTCCTTGTATAGTTCTTGATGAAAATCACCATGTAAGAAGGCATTCGTCACATCCATCTGATGCAAAATCCATCTTTTTATAGTAGCTGATGCAACAAGTGCTCTAACTGTAGCCATTTTAGCTATAGGGCTGAATGTTTCTTCAGAATGAATGCCACATGTCCATGCATATCCTTTTAATCATGCTTTATACCTAGTTATGCTACCATCAACATTATACTTCACATTGTAAACTGTCTTGCACCCTATGGGTTCATTTCCTTGCAGCAATGGAACCAGCTTCCTTCCTTCATTTCCATAAAGTGCCGCCATCTCCTCATCCATAGATTTCTCCCAATCTGCATTTCCAAAAGCATCTTCAAAACAAGAAGGTTCAACATCTTGTATGACCTTGGTCATGTAAGCACACTTACATGCCATGTAGCTATCATATGTTAACTGCTACACTGAATTACATGTCCTTCTAGATCTTCTTGGTCCTAGGTAACTTCTTCTTCTTGTATCATCTACATATGCATTTCTCACTCCTAGAGTCTTCATAGAAGCCAATCCAAGTTCCTCATCAAGGCTCTTTTTTGAAGTGCTTGAATCTCCATCAATGTCTTCAAAACGTGGATGTAGTTGATGAATTTGTTGGACTAAAATTTCCATGCAATCATCGGCTCCATGCATTTGAGTTGGAACTATGTCTTGGTGACATGTCAAGTCCACTTAGAACCTGAGATTTTGCACTTCATTTTTTAGCATTTCCTTTGTCATTTGAATGAATATTAAGTCTTTTGGCATCTGCATAGAAGCTTGAAATTTCATCAAACACCACATCTCTAATTACGTTCACCTATCATGTAAGTGGGTTGTAGCACTTATATCCCTTTTGTTCAAGGGAGTACCGAATGAAGATACATCCGCCCAATAACAATGGGACATATTTTTCTCTACCATCAAGAATCTTCCTATTTCTAAAATATGTTCTATTTATATGTTCAATAACACCATTTTGTTATGTGTGTATCTGCATGAAAACTATCGTCGAATTCCATGAACTTTTAGGAAGCTACTAAACTCATTTGAAATGTATTCACCTTCTCCATCAGATTTCAATGTCTTCATACACTTCTCTTTCTACTTTTCGACCATAGCCGTAAAATTATGAAAGTGAGTAAACACCTCACCTTTTTGTTTGATGAAGTATGCCCATATGTTCTGTGAATGTTCACCAATGAAAGTGACATAAAACTTGCATCCTCCCATAGATGTGGTCTTTGCAAGACCCCAAACATTTCTATGTATTGTTTCTAGCACGTTCTCGCTAACATTGTTGTCATGTGGAAATGATGCCTTGGACTATTTACCAAATTGACATGCTTCACATACCTTCTGCATCCATGCAACCTTGAAATTTGGTAGTCCATGGACAATCTCATTTGATTGTATTAATTTCAGCCTCTGCAAATTTGCATGTCCAATTTGCTTGTGCCAAATCCCTTTGTTAGCAATAACAACTGAACCTTTTGCAAACATGGTTGCATTCATTTCATGAATTTTCACATTTAAGCTTAGCATCATAGCAAATTTGTTTCTGTTGGCAATCAACCTTCAATTCTATTTGTACTCTTCTATATATAAACCATCAACATTAATCTTGACTTGTAATCCTTGGTCAACCATTTGTCTTCCTCTACTAGAGTAGAATACCTAATCAGAATGAGGTTTTTCTTGGGACTTTAATTCATCACCAAGATTCTTTTCTTCAATTATCAACATGGACATGAGATAAGGCAAAATTCAAAATATTCTCCCTTGTCTAAATAGAAGTTCTAAAGTGCTTCTATGCCGTGTTCCTAAACCATGAAGGCACACATTCACCTTATCATCCTCATCTACGTGGACTCCAATAGATGCAAGCAACTCACATATGCTTTTGATTTTTAGGGTGTAGTCCCCTATCGACATGCTCCTTTTCTCTAGTGTATGCAACACCTTCTTGAGCTGCAATTTTCATGCCTTTGTATTGGTCTCATACAATGTGACCAATTTGTTCCAAGCATCATTTGGAGTTTTGGCATCCCATATGTGCCCAATCATGCTATCATGTATGCTAACATATAGCCAATACATTACCTTTTATGTTGCTTGATTCCACTCCTCATATGCTCTTAACTGGTCTAAAATCTAGTTCCTCTCTCGTAACTGCGGAGCATTTTCTTTCTCTCCTTTGATGTACTTCCATTGGTCTTTTCCTATTGAGAGTTTCATCTTTTTGAATCTCCAAGCATGAAATTTGTTCTTGTCCAACTTATCGCTCATAATTTGACTCATTCCATCAACATTTTCCATTTCTGCAACCGTTCACAACGTTTCAAAAACACTAGTAGTACCTCTGCTTGAAGATCTATCACACTATAATATGAGAATTCAATCTAAAAAAAAAACATAGTTTTTGTGTATCAATAGTACATGGATTCACTTGAAATTCTAGACCTAAAATATTTTGAGTGTTATTGAATAGAATGCTAGTTACAATTTTGTAAACTGACCTGATTTCTCTAGTATGGGCTCCACCTTGCATGCTCAAAAGGGAAGGCGATATGGCTTCAAAACAAAAATATGAGCGAAATAAGTGACTCTAAAGGAAAGACTCTTGAAAATATTTTGATGCCTTCTACATTGACGCTAAATTTCATAGAAATCGGAGGTCGTTTGTGAAGCACACATTCTCCACACCTTCTTATGTACTCTTCACTGTCCTTCTACAAGAGCTCTCTACAACCATACTCACTCTACTACCATGTGAAGAGAAAGGAGATAAGGAAGAGAACTGTCACACACTCTCACACACAAAGAGAGGAGCACACACAAATAGAGGAAAGGAAGAATGATCTTCTTCTTCTTCTATTACAGAAAGAGAATATACAAGAATGACCCAATACAACAATACAACTAGTTCAATACATAAAGAACAATACATAAGGCAAATCCTAATTTTTGTGAATGGCTGAGTTGGGAAGAAACAAATGTGACATCACTTTGGCTATATTAATCTAGCAAAGCTCACCAAAGTATCCTTATTATATACCGGCATTACCACTATACATGTTAGAGAAATGAAAAAGTGATATGTGTCATCCTTGATCATCACATGTTTAGCTTGATATCTCAAGACATATATGCGAGGGATTGTGAAAAAATTGTTATATGTTTCAGCATTATCTAAGATTAGCTTGTTTGTCAAATTTATTAATAATAGATGTATAGTTCATCATATCTTGAAATGATGTTATTATTGCTTCTAGCATTTTATGTCATGGGTTGCATAAGATCATAGATTATGAAAAAAATTTTAATGATTTAGCTTATGCAGCTCATGATTCTCATGATATCTCAAAAGCAAAGCTTTGAGATGCATGCTTTGGTTATTTGAGTTTTGCTATTTTTCTTTGCCTATAGAGATCTAAAATGGTTTCCTCTCTGCCCAAACTTGAGGCACCTTCTAAACATATCTGTGAAGGCCCAAACTTTTGTGTTGGAAAAAATGTAGCTTTCCTACTTCCTAAAAGGTGGTTGAGTTAGAACTACACATAAAGAATCTTGTTCATCATGATGTCTATGTTCCTATGCAAACACCTTCATTTGGTAATTACCTATACTTTCTGCATTTTATTGATAAATTTTGCAAGCCTGCATGGGTTTATCCATTGAAAGCAAAGTTTGGGTTATTTGTGTGCTATGATTGAGAAATATGATCGAAAAATATGTGAGTATGTAAAATGGGCACCCTCTATTATGATCAGGGGGGATATTTGTCTTCAAAGCTGAATGCATTTTTTGTTGATTATGAAATAAAACATTAGTGTATAGTTTTGTATACACCTCAACAGAATGTACTTGTTGAAAGGAAGAACAAATATCTCATGGAAATGGAGAGTTTTATTGTCAAGTGTTCGGATTTACCTAATATCTACTAGGTTGAGGCTATTCTATGTGTAGCTTATGTACATAATAGACATCCCACCAAAGCATTGCAATATATCACTACATATAAGCATTGGCATAGACGTAAGCCATTTGTTACGCATTTGCATGTTTTGGGTTATCTATCATATGCATTATTGCCTGAACAACAATGCAAAAAATTGGATGATAAGGTAGTGAAATGTACTTTTATTGGGTATAGTTATGAAAGCAAAGGCTTTAATATGTATCATCGATAGACTAAATGTATTTTGTGTTGGGTGTGTGTAGAAGTGCGAGAGGCACACGAGAAGCACACGCAAGGAGCGCAAACGTAGCAAGACACATAGAGAAGACGATGGCTGGAATAGCTCTCTCTATTGATGATGAAGTGAAATGAAGTAAGAGCTGAATAATATCCCTAAGTACAAAGTACCACCACATATGAGAGTATCAAGTATGTGGTAACATGTGGAAAAAACCTATAGCTAGCACTAGAGTAAAAAGTGCCCATGTATAGGAAAAAGGTTCACATCAAAGCTACTCGAGGAACACATAAGTGCAACAAAACCCTCTGGAGCAAATGATGTGAACACATACAGGGAGTGACAGATCAGCCCCCACAAGGTAATAAGCCTAAAGCTTTGCGAAAAGCTTCAAACTTTTCCCATGGAAGAGCTTTGGTGAATATGTCTGCCACATTATCTTGTGTAGGCACATATACCAAATCAATATCTCCTACATGAAGGCGCTCTCTCACATAGTGATAATGCACCTCAATATGTTTGGTCGATGCATGAAACACTGGGTTTCGTGCAACAACCAAAGCACTCTGACTATCAGTGAGAATATGCGTAGCAGCATCAATCTCAATGCAAAGATACATCAATAGGCATCTTAGCCATATACACTCCACTATAGCTATGAAAACTTCCCTGTACTCAGCTTCACAACTCGATGTTGCCACTGTAGGTTTCTTCTTACTCAACCAAGATATGCAGAAGCCTCCAAGGAAAAATAAATTACCACTATTGGACACGCGAGTATCATAACAAGCAGCCCAATCACTATTTGTAAAAGCATGCAAGCATGGCTGAATATCTCTACCATAAAAGAGACCTAAGCTCAAAGTGCCTCAGAGATATCTAAACACACATTTCACCGCTTGCCAATGCTTAGTGCGAGGGCTATGCATGAATCGACTCAATTGGGAAACTGCATACTGTATATCTGGCCTTGTGTTGCATCCATATATAAGACATCCCACAGCTTGCTGATAAAGAGAAGTGTCAAATGCATCATTGGAATCCCCAAATTAGAACCTGAATCCTGTCTCAACTAGTGTGGAAACTAGCTTACAATCCTCAAAATCAAAATGTTAAATTAGTTTTTCAACATGCTTTGCTTGATGCATAACAATTCACCCCTCAATAGATACAAAGTGGATGCCAAGATAGTAGCCCCAAAGACCACGATAAGTGACATCAAAAGTATGTTGCAACTCAGCCATATGAATGTCAAGTTTTGCATCACATGACCCAGTCAAGAGTATGTCATCGACATAAAGAACAAGCACTATAAGATCAGCCCCATTTTTGCGTACATAGAGTGTGCTTTCAATTGGACTACATTTGAAGCCAAGAGCAAACAAGTGCTTATGGATTTTGTCATATCATGCACGTGGAGCTTGCTTGAGACCATACAAGGCTCTATGCAAGCGACAAACCATATGCTCTTTCCCTTTCATAGCAAATCCAAGAGATTGCTTCACAAAAACCTCTTCTTGAAAATCACCATTCAAGAAGGCTATTTTTATGTCCAACTGATGCACTTTCCAACCTCGATGGGCAGCCAATGCAACCACAATACGAATGGTAGCCATGTGTGAAGTAGGTGCAAATTTTTCCTCATAATCAATGCCATATTGTTGCACATATCCTTTGGAAACCAATCTAGCTTTGTAGCGATCAATGCTACCATCAGATTTTCTCTTAATCTTATAAACCCACTTTGTACCAATGTCATTCTTTCCTTTTGGCAATTCACATAACTCCCAAGTACCATTCCTATGTATGGAATGGATTTCTGATTGCATAGCACTCATCCATAGTGGATCGTCACATGCATCTTCAAAAGAAAGTGGCTCTTCATTACATGCTGTAGCAATAAGAGAATAATCCACAAAATTACCTGATGCATGGTGAGAGCTTGATCTTGTTCTACCAAGTAAAGGTGCACTCAATTTGCAGTTCTGCAAAGTTTGTTTCAACCACTTTGGCATAGATTGTGCACTCTTGATAGACATGCATTCATTATGTAATACATCTTCAATATGTACATCATGCGTGGGCTGAATTTCATGCTCATTTCAACCATATTTTGATGCAAATGTTCAGCCATATGTGGCTGGAAATTTCTAGCAGTTTTCACAATTTTTGGCTAATATTTTTCAGCCATGTTTGGCTGGAAATTCTCTACATTTTCAGCCCTATGTGGCTGGAAATTTTCAGCCGTTTGAACCTTAGTTGTCTGGTCTACACGGCCATAGTCAAACGCACCATTTTGGAACAAGGGCATGAGTGTATCAAACACATATTGTTAGCTAACTATTGACTGTTTTTTGCATTCAAGTAGAGGGAAAACTGAATTTTCAGCAAATACCACATCTCGACTCATAGTAATTGTGTTCATCAATGGATGGTACAAACAATATCCCTTACTTTCAGCACTATAACCAACAAATATACATTTCTTTGCCTTGTCATCAAGTATGTGACGTTGTTGTGATGACATAAGAGCATATGTCAAACAACCAAACACATGCATATGACTAACCATAGGCTTATGAACATTCCAAGCCTCATAAGGAGCGATGACTCTCAATGCTTTTGTAGGGCAGCGATGCAACACATAATTTGCACACATGACCGCTTCCATGCAAAACTTATCAGGAAGAGGCTTTTCTTTAACCATACATCGTGCCATTTCAAGTAGAGTTCTATTTTTACGCTCGGCAACACCATTTTGTTGAGGTGTATATGGCATTGTACATTGGTGTGAAATACCTCCAAAAGCATTAAACTCATGTGACATATATTCACCACCATGATCCACGCGTAGAGTCAAAAGCTTTTGTGAAGAAAAATTTTCAGCCATAGCTAAAATGCTTTGAAGCAGGAAAACACCTCATTCTTTGCTTTCATAGGATACACCCATGTATGGCGAGTAGCATCATCAATGAAGGTAACAAAATATACATGCTTCCCAAAAGATGAAGTCTTGATGGAACCACATACATCACTATGAACAAGCTGCAATTTTCTTATAGTGTGTGTATGAATATCTTTTGGAAAAGAAGCACGATGCATTTTTCCAACAACGCAACCTTCACATGCATGCTTTTAAATGGACTTTGTCCTTCTTTTGCAAGTAAAGCAAACTATTGAAGTTCAAGTGACCAAAACGAGCATGCCAAATCTCCTTTTTCAGCCATGGAAGAAGTATGATCAACCAAGGCATTCGAGGCAGCCCTCTTGTATGTATCCATGCGATACAAACCACTACATAATGTACCGGACATCACGATGACATTGCCATTGCTGAAATCATGAACCATACAAGTATCATCAACAAAGTGTACATGAAGTCCAGCTTTGGCAATCAACAAAACTGAAATTAAGTTCTTCTTGATACCAGCCACATACGATGCATTTTCCAAGAAAGTCACACCTCCATTTGCAGCTATAAGCTCAATTTCTCCTACTCCAATGATAGGATAAGAGGTATTGTTTGCACACACTACATGTCCTCCTTTGGGTGCATTTTTCAGAGATGCAAAAAAGCTTTTGCATGATGTTATGTGCTTTGAAGCACCACTATCAAAGAACCAATCCAAATCAACCTCACTCACAACTATACATTTAGAATGCAAAGAAGCATCATAATGACATGTAATAACACATGCCCAAAAATCATGAGCCATTTTGCCTTCCTCATTCTTTACATTTGCTGAATTTTCAGCAATAGACATGCCAGATTCCTTCTTCTTTTCATTGCGTTTAACAAGATTTCTACACTCATCAATAGTATGACCAGCCTTTGGGAAATATTTGCATCTCTTCTTCTTTTGCAAATGAGCATCATTAGAAGAATGAGTGGAAGAGGAAGCTTGAGGCTTTGGTTTTGATGAACCCAAGGCTGAGCCATACTTGCTTTTCCCCTTTTGTGAGATAGCAAGTGCTTGCGTTCCCTCAATCAAACCACTCGTATTCACTCTAGATTGCTCTTCTTGCAAAAGAAGAGACACAACCTCATCAAATGCATACATATTAGGATTTCCTTTTGCAACCAAATGGAGTGTAGTAGCAAAGATTTGAAAAGATTCTGGTAATCCTTTCAACAATATAGAAATGAGTGATGCATCTGGAATGATCTCATCTATGTTTGCCAATTGCTCTTTCAAGTTCTTGATGGGTGTCACATACACATCCACCGACTCATTTTCAGCCATACATACATCCTCAAGTTGCTTTCTCAAGTATCCAACAAGTGCTTCATTATGCATGGCATACAAAGAAGCAAGAGTATCCCATGCCTGTCTCGATGTAGAACATGACCGAATGTGTGGAACTATATGACACTTCACTGAAAGTGCAATCAAAGCATGAACTTGAGTTTCCATCCCATCTAAGCTGCTCCTGTGTAGGTGGAGAAGGACAAACCACTGTACTCAAAGAAGAAGCTCCATCTGTGATAGTAGACTGTGGAGTAGAAGAATTGTGGGTCTTCGATCTACATCTGCCACTATGTTCCAAAGTTGTTTAGCAACAAGAACATGCTTCATCATGTAAGACCACATCAGATAGTTGGTCCCATCAAGCTTATCTTCAGCTTGAAGCATGCCAAACAAGTCATTGCTGCCCCCCATTTCACAAAAGAACAAGAATGTGACAAAATCTTCACTTCGACGAAAGCTGAAATAAATGCTGAAATTTTAGCTCACAAACCGTCACTCTGATGGCAATTCTAACTACATGAATGGCTTCAAAATGGGGTCTGCGTCGCGACGCGAAAAACCAAAACTTGAGGAGCTGAATTTGCTCTGATACCACTGTTGGGTGTGTATAGAAGTGTGAGAGACACACGAGAAGCACACACAAGGAGCACAAACGTAGCAAGACACACGGAGAAGACAATGGCTAGAATAGCTCTCTCTATTGATGATAAACTGAACTGAAATAAGAGTTGAATAATATCCCTAAGTAAAAAGGACCACCACATATGAGAGTATCAAGTATGTGGTAACATGGGGAAAAACCTCTAGCAAGCACTAGAGTAAAAAGTGTGCATGTATAGGGAAAAGGTTCACAGCAAAGCTACTCGAGGAACACATAAGTGTAACATTTTGGTTAGTCACAATGTCTTTTTTGTGGAAGATGCAATTTGACCCCTTACTTTCATACACCAAGGAGACATTAGTTAGCTCAAAAGATGTGTATGATACTTCGCTGCCTCGTTTTACAGGTGGATAGTCAAGTGTTGGTCCAAGTGAGGAAATTTTTTAGCATTTAGAAGGTTCAAATGATGATGCAAATGAGTCCTTTTTTAATGCATATTTACATGATGCACTTGTTGATGAGAGAGCTAGCATAGAAGACAAGAACTATGCATAAATAACTAGAGAAAACTCTAAGCGATAGTAAATTAGATGCACCATTGTCTTATCATACTTGTTTAGGCTCCCATAATGCTTCCTTTGCATGATTTTGTTATGTAATGGCTGTCTTATGATGAGAATAAGCCTATTTCTTTTAATGAAGCACAAAAATAAAAAAAAGTGGATGGATGCTATGGAATCAAAATATGATGCTATTATGAAGAATGGTAATTTTTCTTTATGTGATTTGCCTCCATGCAAAAAAGGCCTATTCTTTTGATGACAAATTCTTGCCCACCTCTAATGTGCACTATCCGTAGCATATGTGCACTCAACTAAGCATGGTTGGAATGTACATCAATTGGAAATTGAAATTGAATTTCTAAATGGTGATTTACATGAAGAAGTGTATGTATTTCAGCCCTATGGTTTTGGTTAGAGAGGGCATGAAAACATAGTGCGCATGTTGAAAAAGGCACTATATGGTTTGAACCAAGCACATGTGCTTGGTATGAGAGGATATATGCTTATTTGTTCATACATGGTTTTAATAACAATCCAATTGAGAGCACCTTATATCTTCAACGTGCAAATGATGTAGTTCTTATTTGTTCTACATGTTTATGGTATGTTGTTTACTAGTCCTAATGAGAAGCTTATTGCTAAATTTAAGGTTGATTTGAATGCCCCTTTTGAAATACTAGATTTGGGGCATTTGCATAATCATTTGGGAAACCTTAATATATGCAAGATGGTAGGGGAATATCTTTGTGTCAAACAAAATATATGGAAATATATTTCGTAGCATCTTAGCCTTGAAGATTGGAGATCTATTGCCACTCCCATGTAAACACATTTGTAGTTGAGTCTTCATGATGGAAAACATGCATTTGATTTTGTTCTCTATTAGCAGGTTGTTGGATGGTTAATTAACGTATGCATAACTTGGTCTGATATGTAGTTTGCTATCTCTTAAATGAGTAGATTTATGCATTGCGTAGATGCCACAAATTGGTGGGCAGTTGAGTGCATCTTTTGCTCCTTTAGTGGTAACCTACTACTTGGATTGTTTTACCCAAGGGGGGATCATTATTGCTAGATTTGGATGCTTCTTTTGACTTGAATTGGGATGTTGTTAGGGCACTCATATGTTCACCAGTGGTTTTTCTTCATGCATGGTAGCTCATGCATATCTTGTTTGAGCATGAAGAAGCCTACTATGTCTAGTTGTAGTTGTGACATTCAATATAGAGCAACTTTCACTGTTAGAATGCATTGGTAGTTGTGTGGAACCCTATGTTATATGCTCGCACAAAGTGCATTGAGGTACACTATCATTATTTTAGGGAGAGAATCTCCATTGGAAGGATCAGAGTTATGATTATGTGCCCCCATGGGATAATGTTGCAAACCTTTTCACAAAGGCTTTACCTAGGGAGAAGGGTGAAGCTCTTCGCAAAGCTTTCAACTTAATTCCTTTTGTGGATTGATTTCTTCCCACATAGCTTGACACCTCCTTATACATGAGTACCATCTCCTTGTTTACTGCATCACTCACATGGGAGGTTTGATATATTTGATTAGTCATTTGTGTAAACACACTTAGGATAGCCATATCACTTTTTTTCCTCTTTAGGAGTTTTTTCTCACTTTGCTTGTATATACGACTGTAACCCTAATCGCTTGCTTATCTTTGCATGTTTAATTGGTAAAGCATTTAATATTGTGTTGTTCTCCCAGCTCCTTCTTCTTCTTCCTTCTTCTTCCTTGTGTTTTTCATGTTCTTTCCCAAATCTCAAACTCTAGCAGGGAGCCCCTCCCATATCCCAAGAGGTAGAGATTAGACGTTTCACACTTCTAAGGTACAAAATCAAAAGGTCCCTTAGGGTATAAATGGGGAAGGGACCGCCCTAAGGCCAAAGGAGCACATGGCTTTGATGGGCCCAAAGGTCGATTGCAACAATGGGAACAAAAGCCAATTACAATAGGAAACTACCCAAAGAACAAAATAAAATCGAGATGGCATATATCCCAAACTTTTTCAAACACTACGATCTCATTTGTTAAGCTTACTTGACTAGGTTTTTCCTATGTTTCAAGCATCTCCTCAATTTATGCATACAATATTTTAAATTGTACGTGCCTAAAGAGCTACAAGGTTACAAGTGTATATAAGGACTTGAATATACAACGAATTTTGTTGCCAACTTTACAACAATTAAAACATTTGGCCAACTTTACAACAATTCAAACATTATTTGAGGCTTAAATATGAACATTGAAGTTTATAAAAGGTTAAGATGGCTAAAGGAGGAAAACATCACGAATCTCATTGATTGAGCTTACTTGATTAGGCTCTCCCTATATTTCAAGCATCTCCTCAATGTATGTATACAAACTTTTAAACATGTATGTGCCGAAAAAAGTTACAAGGCTACAAGCGTATATAAGGAGTCAAAATATAGAACAAATTTCGTGGTCAATATAAAACAACTAAAACATGGCTTAAGGCTGAAATATGAACATTCAACCTAGTTAGCATGGCTAGAGGAGGAAAGGACCTATGGAGAACATGAGTCGAATGAAAGAAAAACGCCTATTTGTGCAATGTGCATGTTATCTATCATCGATAGGAAATCCAGAGATCAGAGAAGGAGGAAGTATGAAGACTTAATCATGCATGTATCATTTGACATGATAACGTATTTTATAAGGAAGTTCAATCATTGAGATCTACTCTTTTGGTTAAGTTTGAATTAATTGAAAGGTACAATTGACGTCACACATAGTATCCATGGTACTCTTGCATCTCACAAAGTAGGAGTTGAATGTCTGATAATGCTGCAAAGTAGGATTTAGATGTTTGGTAGAGCTTGACAAGGGATGAACCTAAGGCTAGACAAGCTAACTAGTTTGGTTTGGGTAGCCTGAAGGTTCAATGGGTCTAATTTTAACAAATAACAACCTTAGTTGAGAGGGGCATCCAATGACAACCCATATGGGTTGAACCCTCATCCTCAATCTTGAGAGAAATGGAAACAATATTTATGAACAAAAAGTGGTGTATCAGAATCTCCCTAATGCGTGTTATAAATGTTATTAAGAGGGAAACCTTATTAAAGATTGTCCTCCACATAAAAAGATCAATGATGGTGATTAATGTATATAGATCAATGTTGTGACTAATGACTAGGTACACTCAAATCTTCCTTCTACCTTGACCTCTATATCGATTAAAGAAGTTCCTCTAAATTCATTAAGAAGAAGAATAATAAATTGCATAACTCACTTGATGTTCTCCTTGAAGTGTATTTAACCTTTTTGATAATCTTTCTTGTAAGGAAGTTGACTATAATGACTTTGATGAAGAAAATCTAGAACCCAACAATATGAATGGGAGGTGATTTTACTATTAACCCTCCGCTCAATAGCAATGAATGTTGGACTCAAGCTAGATCTAGAAGGCATATGGATGTATCATTCGGACATAACCCTATCTCCATAGAATCTTATCAAGATTACTTGAAAGTTGAAGTCTCCTTTGATGTACATCTCAATTATTATGACTATAAAAAATTGGATGAATATTCTCAGAAAGATGATGGTTTTGAGGATGTATCCATGATGCAATATGGAGAAGTAGAGTCTTGTTTACTGGCTATGGTCAAGGCGAAAGGAAAGAGAATGTGAGGAATTCAAGATCTATGTCGAAGCCTCTTACGTTTGTTATGAAATGATTGTTCTCATGTTTACTGCACTCATTCTTGTTTGGATGATCCTCCAGATTCATGTTGTGCTTTAGAACATTCGTAATCTTATGTTATTTTTTGGCAATTTTTATGTTGTTGTTACTAAGATGAATTTTCTTAACTTTAGCTCATCAAATACCAAAGCATTAACAAATATTTCTACGGCTAAGGTTAGTGATATGTCCTTTTTTCTCAAGTTTATTTGTTTGTAAGAGCTTAAATCTGGCGACTTTAACCTCGAGAGTAACTTGCAAGTTGTTTCTATTAATCATATTTGGCATTCTACTAATCATAACCTTGAAAAGGGGGGAACCTATTGGGATTGCTTCATCTATTATTCATCTTATAACCAGAACTGAGTATAGCATTACTCATCAATGGGTTCTTGTTTTGTTTAAATAGTTTTTAAATTTTACTCTGGTTAGTGTGTATGCCTCTAACCTTAGTCACATTAGATTGGAGTGCTGGGAAGAGTTGATTACCCTAAGTTGTCTTGTTCTCATTCTTGGTGATTTCAACATGGTGAAGTCCATTGTTCGTAGGTTTCTCAACAAAGGTAGCACCATAACTGGCTTTGTTCCACCTTGAATTTACCCATGATTTAGTTGATGTTTTCCTAAGTACTAGCTTCCTATGAGATAACATACAGAACGAGGACGGATGATTGAGGAGGAGTTGGAGAGACTTAGTGTCTCTCACAATAATTATCTTGGACTTGATCAAACAGTCTTGGAGCTCCATAGTAGACGGAGATATGAAGAGTTCTTTGATGCAAGTAGTTATCTCTCTTCTTCAAGCGAATTTTGGGTAGAAAAGAATGACATACCTAACAAAAGTATGTTTTCTTTGATAAAAAATAAAAAAACCAAGGATTATATACCTATGTTGAAAAAGAGGGATGATGGGAGTGCTATCAACAAACTTCACATGAGATCTTAAGATTCTTCACTTATATTTTCTTTAGTACTCCCAAGTGGGGTGAGCAAATTGAGAGGGCTAGAGCTTCCAGTGTTGTTAAAAAGAAAAAAGAAGCTTCCAGTGCTGTTAAAAGCAAATTGAGAGGTCTAGAGCTTCCACTAGCCTAACGGTTCAATGGCTATGATTTTAACATATTACCACCTTAGTTGAGAGGGGCATCAAGTCACAACCCATACAAGGTGAACCCTCACCCCCAATCTTGAGATACAAAGCACCCAATAAAATAAATGGAAACAATCTTCATGAACAAAAAATGGTATTTTAAAATCTCCCTAATGCATTTTATAAATGTTATAAATAGGGACACCTTATTAAATTTTTCATCCAAATATAAGGAGCAACGATGATGATTAAAGTATTGAGTATGATGACTTTGATGAACAAAATCTGGAACCCAAAAATATGAATGGGAAAAATAAGGGGGAAAACCAATACTCAGGTGATTTT
Source organism: Ceratopteris richardii (assembly GCA_020310875.1). Lineage (NCBI taxonomy): Eukaryota > Viridiplantae > Streptophyta > Polypodiopsida > Polypodiales > Pteridaceae > Ceratopteris > Ceratopteris richardii. The sequence goes on along the minus strand of CM035432.1, from coordinate 88,666,796 downwards.
ACTATTAATCCTAAGCTCAATAGCCCCTCTCGCAAAAACGATAACTTACAACAATGATCATCATCTCGTGAAATGCTAGAGGGCTAACCCACCCCTCAAGAGCGACCATCATTGGCCAATGGCTTTGTGACATTAGCCTAAACCTAGAATTCATCTGTATTCAAGAGACTAAAATTGATGGAGCAAACCTCCAGAAACATCTTACACATGTCTCCCTAACCCAGGTTTGGATTTCAACGCTGCATCCCCAGGGGTCCAATCGCACGGTAATTGGTATAAATCAATTCTGGTTTGAAAAACTTGACATCTCCATTGAAGACCAGGACCATCGGTGGATTGCCATTTCCTTTGCTCCTCCCTTCGATTTACTTTAGTTTCTCTGTACGCCCCTGATTGGGAGGTGGAGAGATCGAACATGTGGGCCTCCTTGGACTCGCTCCCCCACAATGTGCTAACTTGTAGTGACTTCAATATGGTGGAGGATCCTGCGGAAAGATGGAATGGCAAGGGTTGGGTCATCGACAGTCGGGAGAAAGAAACCTGGGACAAAACCAAACTGCAATTGGATTTGGTCGAATTCAAAGATTCGAATGGCTTTTCGTGGTCAAATCTCCAAGGGGGCGAGGACTTGAGGAAAGCTAGACTGGATAGAAGCTACATTTCTCATAACATTACTCATCAGTGGGGCTGCCCTTCCCTCTTGCAATGCACTGACCTTGCTATCTCTGATCACTACATGATCATTATCGCTTTAATCCAGCCTGTTTCCGAATTCTGTAAGGCTCCATGGTTCCACGCCTGCACGACCTCCTTCCCTCTCCCCTCCGTCCATCAAGAAATTGCTGAAGTGTGCAAGGAGGTGTTCACCTCCTTCTCATCCCCAACCAAGTGTTAGAGATGTGCAGTCCAAAAGTCACCGTAGATCATGATAAGAACCAGGAAAATGCTCGAGACTGTTCGGTAGGCTCATAGATATCATAGATTCTAGAGACTTGAGGAGGAAGTGAACAAAGGAAAAGATCAATCCTAGAAAGGTCTACAAAAAATCAGAGCATTACTCAGATACGAGGAAGAAATTCAAAGGAAAAATTTGTAAATTTTCTTTAAGGAGTGGTGGGCTGGAAAAGCCAACAAACCCACCAAAGGGATGTGCCCCACTCTTAAAAAGAAACAAAATAAAGAATCGATCCCCCTATTGCTAGACTCAAATGGTGATGTATGCAATACGAAAGAAGAAAATTTTGGGATCATTGGAGAGCACTTTACGAGACTGCTCAGGATCTCAACCCCCCTCTCCCACCATAGGCCGGACTACATGGCAACCATATCTAGGGTATCCTCTCATAGGATCCCTCACAACCTTCATTCCCTGCTCGATACCCCTATCTCCGAAGAAGAAATCATTGAAGTCATTGATGCCTTCCCTTGTGGTAAAAGCCCGAGGTCGGATGGGCTCACTAATGAGTTCTTTAAGTCCTTCAAGATGGTGGTTGATACCCCCTTCTTCTGGTCTGGCAAGACGTGCTCGAGTTTGGCGTGCTTCCGACTTGTCTCAACAATGGCATCACCAGGTTAATACACAAAAAAGGGGAAAAGAACAGAATTGAGAACTGGCGTCTGATCATGATGCTCCTAACGGGTTATAAGATCGTTCCAAAGTCATAGCCAATACAATTTCTAGCCATCTGAGAGCGTGGTTAAGTGAGCACCAAAAAGGTTCTGTGAAAGGCAGGTCAATATTGGAAGCCATTATAGATATTTGGGAAGGTCTCTACTTCACAAATGAGTCAAGACGAGATGTGGTTTTCCTCAAGATCGACTTTGACAAAGCCTACGAGAGGCTGGAATGGGACTATATTCTATAGTCACTTAAAGATCTTGGATGCATTTTGAAGATTACCAAGATGATCTCGACCCTTCTGGGAAACGTGTCAACTCAAATTAATGTTAATGGCCAACTAAGAAGATCCATTAGACAAGGGTGCACATTGGCTCCCCTTCTCGTTACCATTGCCAACGAAAGGCTCAAACTAAAAAGATCGATTGGTTTCATCTCGAATCAAACTAAGAAGATTGATTAGACAAGGGTGCACGTTGGCTCCCCTTCTCTTTGCCATTGCCAAGGAAAGGCTTGGTCACTTGGTGGAACAACATGTGGAAGCAGATAATATCAAAGGCCTCCGATTGCCTCATGACCATGGCCAGTTCACCATGAGACTGTTTGCCGATGATATGAATGCATTTTTCCACAACGATACTACCAACGTGGAGACATTTTGGAGGTGTCTGGACTGTTTGATGATGATATGAACGCATTTGTCCACAATGATACTACCAACGTGGAGACATTTTGGAGGTGTCTGGATCCTTTCTACGAAGCCTCTGGATCGAAAATCAACCACTCTAAGACTGCTTTCAGAGCTGTTGTTGGGATCCACCATGACCAAAACATTCCTCAGGGCCAAATTTTTTGGATTCTTGGGATTCCCTTGGGATTTGGTATCTCGATGGAGCAGTGGTGGAACTGGGTCCTTGCTAGACTCGAAAGCAAGTTAAACTGTTTGAGAGGTATGCAAATCAATCTCGCTGGTCGCGCTATGGTTATCAACACGTTCCTCATTTCATTGACCATTAACTCCCTGTCTTGTTGGAGACCGAAAAAGCAAGAGCTATCCAAACTGGAAAGTATTTGCAGAAACTTGCTTTGGATGGGTGACCATACTAGGAGGGGGTGCGTAAAATCAAGTGGTCCATCTGCACCAGCCAAAGAGATTGTGGGGGCCTTGGCATTCTGGACATTGGCTGCATGGCCAAGAAACTTGCAGCAAAATGGATGATTAAGGCGTGGTGCAATGGGGAGGCCTCGTGGGCCAAGTTGATCTTTAGAAACAAGAATGCGTTGACATTCGTGGGATTCTCGAATTGGAAGAATCTTGACAATCTAGCCCTTTTGTTTTCCTTGATCTCGGTCTTCTCGAAAGGTTTGAATCTTGTGTGCTCCCTATGGAAGAGTTGGAATAAAGGCAAATGCTTCACAAGAATAAGTGAAGATTGGAAGTGGAAGGCTGGTATTAGACAAAATGACTCTATCTAGTTTCTGATCCATGCCATCCAGATCATGGAATCCTAGAACATTCGAAACCCCAAGAGGCGATGGAACAAAGGCTTCAAAAAATGGAAACTTCTCTTGAAACAAGACACCAAGCAGTGGATCAACTTTGAGGATATTGACCCTAGTGTCAACATTACCTATCAAGAATGGAATACTTTGCAAAGCCGAATTCTTGCCCGGAACCGCTCTAAAGTTCGCCTTCTCATGGGGCATGACATGCCGAGCTCTCTTAGTCTCAGATCGCACAACGATAATCGCCTAACAAAAATACCGAACATCAAAGAAACCATTGATTATCAAGTTAACCTCAACAGGAAGTGGTGCCTATCATGGGTGCGGATGTGGTGGGACATGAAGTTCATGGCTATCTGGCACCCTTTCATAGAAATAAAAAAATATGTCCTCTTATGGAAAATTTTTCATCATGGAATCTAGATCAACCTTAAGGCTAGCAAAATTTGTGGAGTGCCTCCCTGGTGCAAATGCTGCTATTGGTCCATCAAAGATGTTTCTCACATCTTCTTTACTTGTCCCAACTCCAACAAGCTCTAGCAGATTGTCAGAAAGAAAATAAGACTTCAGAAACATATCAATTGGAAACAAGGTCTACTGGGAGAAGCGATCGACTACTCCGCCACTCTCTGGAATGCCATCAAGGGGGAGGTCCTTTGGAACTTGTGGCAGGAAAGATGTGCTTTTAACTTTGGTGACTCCCCCAAAGAGTGGTCGATTGAGAAATTGTTGTTCCTCCTCGACAAAAGAATCGCTAACTGTAAGAAATCCCCCCCCCCTTTAGGCATCATCAAGTGCTCCTTTTGATCATCAACAAGCTTAAACCCAAGTGGGCCTTGCATGACATTTATGAGAGGGTGATTAACCTTCTTTGTAATGGCATCTAAACTCTGTAAAATCTACCCCTGCTGTGTGGGATTCTGGGGATCCCGTGGACACTAGTCCCCTTCACTTACACTTTTCTTTTATCTAATTCAAGTCCGGGAGAGTAGGCTAAGACCGAACTTCCTTTATTAAAAAAAAATGAAGGCTGGACTTAGGTTAGATTTAGAAGGCATATGAATGTATCGTTCGGGCATAACCCTATCTCCATAGAGTCTTATCAAGCTAACTCGAAAGTTGAGGTCTCCTTTGATGAAGAGCTCAATGATTATGAGTATCAAAAATTGGATGAATGTGCTCAGAAAGATGATGGTTTTGAGTATGTCTCCATGAATGCAATATGAGGAAGTGGATTCTTCTTTACTGGCTATGGTCAAGAAAAGAAGGAAAGAGAATGTGAGGACTTCAAGATCTATGCCTAAGCCTCCTAATTTTGTTAAGAAATGATTGTTCTCATGTTTATTGCTCTCATTCTTGTTTGGATGATCCTCCGAATTCATGTTGTGCTTTGGAGCATTCGTATTCTTATGTTCTTTTGGCAATTTTCGTGTTGTTGTTACTAAGGTGAATTTCCTTCACTTTATCTCTTTAAATACCAAAGTAATAACAAATCTTTTTACGGCTAAGGTTATTTTCGAATGGCTTCGTTATGTGTCCTTTTTTCCTAAGTTCATTTGTTTGGAAGAGCTTAAAACTGGTGACTTTAACCTCGAGAGTAACTTGTGAATTGTTTCTACTCATCATATCTACCATTCTACTAACCGTAACCTTCACAAGGAGGGGGGGTGGGCAACTATTGGGATTTCTTCATCTATTGGTCATCGTATTACAAGAATTGAGTATAGCATCACTCATCAATAGATCCTTGTTTTGTTTAAAGAGCCTTTAAATTTACTCTAATTAGTGTGTATGCTTCTAACCTTAATCACATTAGATTGGAATGCTCAAAAGAGTTTTTTACCCTAAGTGGTCCACTTCTCATTCTTGATGATTTCAAGATAGTGACTTTCAATTTTTGTAGGTTTTTCAACAAAGGTAGCACCATAAGTGGTAGTGAAAAGCTAGGTTTGTGAAGTATTTCGATGGCGATGCACCACAGTGCACTCTCCTTCTCGAGATCTCCACGACGATATCCTAAGAGTAGAAAACCGAGCTCCTAAGGCTGCACACGGTACTCCACACAAAGACTGCAGAATACGCAAAAAAGCACAGTACACAGGGAGCACAAAGATAGACTTCTTAGGTCTTACAAATGCGATCAAACTTCCAGTCTGTGACTGACCACGCCACTATATGTTTTATTAAAGAACATATACAAATAAGTGTCCAGTGGCCATTTGGCCTTTCACATGGACACTAACGATAACAACTCCCACTAAAGGCCAATATGGCCAAAGTAACTATGGGATAAAAATAAGAATGACAAAGAATACCTGAGTGTAAGTATACAAACTATATGTCCCACTTGATGGCATATTACACAGTATACAAGTGAATGTGTAAGATCATGAATAGTAACCGCCATCAAGTGACAACAGTGTCAAAAACTATCCTGTGGTAGATCTTGTGTCAAAGCATCTGCAACATTATCTCGAGTGTGAACCTTCTCAAGAATAATGCGCTGAGTGGCTAAGCAATCTTGAATGAAGTGATACCTCACCTCAATGTGCTTGCTCTTTGCATGATAGACCTGATTCTTAGCCAAAGCAATGGCACTCTAACTATGACTGAGCAAACAAGGTACATGCAGAGGTAAACCCATGTCACAAGCAAGACGAGAAAGCCACAACGCTCCCTTACATGCCTCACTTGCTGCAACATACTCTACTTTTGTGGTGAAAAAAACTATACCTCCTTGAATACGAGATCTCCAAGAGATAGCACCTCCAGCAAAATGAAAAATGTACCCTGATGTAGATTTATGATTGTCTACATAACTAGCATAGTTAGAATCTGTGTAACCAATAATGGATGCTTTCCCTCTACCTAAGCATAGACACTTGTCCTTAATGCCACTTAGATATCTTAAATCTTCTTTACTGCTTCCCAATGTTTCTTGCGAGGATTAGACATATATCTGCTCACAACTCCCACTCCAAATGCAATGTCTGGTCTCATAGCTACCATAGCATACATGAGACCCCCAACGGTAGATTCGTAGGGAATTTTGGTCATGAATTCCTTTTCCTCATTTGATTTGGGGCAATCATCCTTGCTCAATTTCACATATGTGGGTAAAGGTGTACTCAATGCCTTTCCACCCTGCATATTGAACTTGTGAAATACTTTGGATATGTACTCACTTTGAGACAAGTATATGCATCTTTTGCTCCTATCACGAGTAATGTGCACTCCAAGAATCTATTCGGCATCCCCCAAATCCTTCATATCAAATGTGTGACTCAACTTTGTTTTGAGAATCGACAAATCATAATAGGACTTCCCAACAATCAGCATATCGTCGACATAAAGTATCAAGCATATCAAGCTGCCGTTTGAGCATCTCTTTCTATAGAGACAATGATCCTCATTGCTTCAAGAATAGCCTTGAGACTTCATAAAAGCATCAAACTTTTGGTACCATTGTCTAGGGGACTATTTAAGTCCATACAAGCTCTTCTTGAGTTTACAAACTATAATTTCCTTGCCAAGAACTACATAACCCTCTGGTTATTCCATATAGATCTCATGTGTAAGATCTCCATGCAAGAAAGCAGTTTTCACATCCATTTGGACTAGCTCTAAGTCCTCCATTGCAAGGAATCCAAGCAACATGCATAGGGTAGTCATCTTGACCAGTGGAGAGAAGATTTCCTCGAAATCAACACCATGTTGTTGCTTAAAACCCTTTGCAACAAGTCGTGCTTTATACTTTGGAGAAGCACTATCTGATGCAAATTTTAGCTTATATACCCATTTACATGGTAAAGCTTTCCTGCCCTTTGGCAAAGGTACTAAACCAGACACCACAAGAGTGTAGTTTAGTGGCAAGAGATTGCCACAGTTAAGCGAGCCTCGGGGGGGAGGGGGGACATTACTGGGATGGGTGACCTCCCTTGAAGTATTGGGAACCTCTATATTCCTTGATCGTTGAGGTCCTCGCTCGCGTGCTGCCAACGACGCTGTCGGCGCGAAAGCGACGGTCGGTGGATCGGGGCGACCGCCAAAAATCACGGCGCACGTAGGGTGCTTGGACCAAGCTCAGGTGCTCAGGAAAAACTCAAAAAAAAGATGATCATCACTCAAGAAAATGGATAGTTTAATGGCAGAACACTGGTCATAAACTATAGGTTTAAATTATCAAACTATATGAAGTCATCCTATAATGATAATGGCAAGGTTAACCCAATTAGTTCAATGAATATTATCGTAAAAGTGTGATCATGCAAGTTCGGGTGGTAGAGTAGAGTTTCCAAAAAATATTCAGAGATATTTAAGTTTGGAAGGTGAACACGTTCATTAGCTTGTAAAAGAAAAAAGTATCTTAGTTTAATAATGAAGTTAATGTTTAGCAATAGATAACAAGCATAAAATTCTATTTATTTAAATTAATTTTTCATAGTTCCATAGTTACGTACCTTACATCATGGTCATTAACATACAAGTAAACTTCATAGTTCAAGTTACTGTGCATTTACCATCCCAAGTACTCTTAGAGTATTATCTTTATAATGAGTAAAGCTTGCGAAATCAAATTAAAACTCCCTATGATCCGAATTCACATGAGATTATGGCTGGATTAAATCCATTGCAAAAGTTTAAATGCTTATTCATGCGTCGAAACAGTTGTTCTGATCAGCAAAGACCTTTTTATCTATGTATTAACTTAATGAATTTATCAATTCAAAACAAAAAGCTACCGAGTTAGTACATAAACAGTTTAAAGCATGAAACATTTTGCGTGATTTAAAAAAATCTACAGCACAATCCTCAGAACGAAGCAAAAAAAAAACAACAGAAAACTGCATGTACATCAATTTATATTAATTGTTATCATCGATCTGTGTCATTTGTCATTCAGCGCGTTAAATATATAATTACATTCTTATTGTTTTGTTTAAAAAAAAAAAATCATCTGAATGGCATCAATCATATCTTTGAAACAGGGTTCACTCGCAAAGCCTAGTTCCTGAGTTGGAACAAATTCGTCCGTACTAGTCCGATTAAGATATATTTTTCATATTGATATTTTGCACTCTATCCGTGCTTTACAACATTCTTATTCTTATACCAAATTCAATGTTTAGAAGCAGTATAATGAGTGTCAATAGAATGGAAAGCGATTCTAAAGAGTTAAACCACTTAGAGATGTCAAAAGTACCCTGCATAGATATCTGTGCACACAACTGCATTCAAAGCTAACGGCGCATAGAAACTTAACTTCCATAGTCGAATTGAAACATTGAGATCGTTCGATATGGTGGAAGACAAATTAATTTGATCAGCTTATGATATCTTCCGCTGGATCATGAATCAGAGCGCAACAGATAATTGTAGGAGAAACGTCATGATAAAGTACTGTTTAACACGTTGATAAAGACCAGATAATAAACTTGTCATTGATTTCCTCAGGTCCTCCCCTCCATGATTTTCACGTTTTTCTCTCTGCAGACGTTTTCCTCTGCGCAACTCCTCCCATTCTTCGATCATGCCCTGTCTCAGAGTTCATCAATTATACTAGATGTAGTGGCATCTTCACAGATAATAACAGCAATCCTTGGATCTTTAATCACCATCTTCTTGAAAATGGGTGTGTTCCTTACTGCTTCTTACTGTTTTTGGCGCAAATATGCGTCAGCTATCAGAGATGCAGAATAACATAGATCAACTATGATGAGAAACAGAAGAGCATGGGTGCTGCACGCCAGACTTCGATAGGAATAAAGTGACTAAACTCAGAACACAACAGGTATTACAAAAGGTACATATATAATAAAAACCTTCTGTAATTCGTATCTGAATCGCTTCTCAACTATGGCCACGCTTCGGAGCAGCGCATTTACAATAAGAAGGAGATCAATCGCTGAGAGATCAAATGTTCGATCTCCTCATCATCCTAGCATGCACAAAATATGACGCTTGATTCCTTAGCAGCAGCTGTCACCACCTTTGATGATTTCCTCCTTGCTAGTTCTTTTTTCACCAATACACACCTCCCGGAATTCATAGATGCTCTCCTTTTTCTCTGCCGCGAGCGTCTTCTCTCTCTACCAGTTCTGCCCTCCCTTTCTGGCAATCGACTGTCCCTTTGTTGTACGCGCCTGCCATGCAAATGTATAGTTTTCCTTTTGTGAACTTCTCCTCCGAATTGGATGTCAAAAGTGAAGTTTTCTGATACGACTGATATTAGCGCATGCCTTGGAGGCCGACCCAATCTCCGCGAATGCACTGTGTTTTACTCCCTCTAGAAACGTTGGCCTTCTCCCCTCTTTCGAACAGCAGTTCTCCCCAGATGGCGTGGTTAGTCTGCCCTCCTCTTCAGTTAAGTGCTCTCCTTTCTCAATCAGAATTGTACTTCTCATGCAAATCTGCCAGAGAACTCGTCCGCCACTCAAAACATATGCTGCCTCCTCCTCATTACTATATTTGCGCCTGTATGAGTTCGTTTTTTATTTACATTCACGTTTTAATGTACTTTATCATAGTTTGCAGTCGCAAGCTTTAGCAATCAATAATTTCGTAGATTCATATGGTATGAATTTTGAAACATATGGTTGTACCAAGGTCTCTATACACACATGAACATAGACATGAGGTTTTCACCATATTTAGAGTAGTCCTCCTTCAGCTGTGTGCATCCACTTTTTATGATAATCAGGTTATTGACCAATACAAATGCAACATCTAGTCACCCATATTCGAGACATCGGGTAATTGATCTTCAATCGCCTAGCCTTATACATATCAAGTGTTTTCCATAATGCTTACACTTCAACGTGTATACCCACATAGTGCCAATGGCCTTCTTGCTAGGAGGCAATTCACATAAAGACCATGTACCATTCTTCATAATAGCATCATATTCTCATTGCATAGCAACCATCCAATTCTTTTTTATTTTGTGCTTCATTAAACGAAACAGGCTCATTCTCATCACAAAGACTAGAGGTAGCCATAGCATAGCAATCTGATGCAAAAGAAGCACTTTGAGAGCCTAAATGAATATGATGTGACATAGATGCATCTAATTTTGTATCTCGCAAAGTCTGCACTAGCCATTTAGGCATACTTTTTGCTTGTTCTATATCAGATCTCTCATTAAAAAGTACATCATGCAAAACTACATAAAAAATGGAATGATTTGCATTATCATGTGGAACCTACAAAGGTTGCGAAATTGCCTCATTTGGACCAGTACTAGATTGTCCATCTGTAAAAAGAAGAAGCAAAGTGTCATACACATCTTTAGAGCTAACTAACGTTGTGGTAATGATTTCACTTCATGATTTCTTTTTACTACCTTAGAGGTACTTGAAGGTGTTGGTAGCATCGAAGATACAAAGGCAAGAGATGTGCTACCGATCCAACTAGAGCAATAGCTTACATAGAAAACAGATCTTTTGGGTCACTAAACACAACGATTGTATGTGAGAGCACTTGGACAATCTTGTCATCATACTTTGGATTGATAGTTTTGAATGTGTTCCATATTGAGTTATGTATAATCTTCTAAGGAGAATTTTAGCATGAAAAATCATATCGCAACTCAAGAAAAAGGAAATAACATCACCTCAAAAAGGACGAAATTCGGGGCTGTCATACATAGCAAGAGCTGCGTGAAGAAGGAGGAAAAAACAGAACCATGTAGAAGAATCGAGTGGTGGCTAGCAGATTGTCTTTTGGTCTTTTTCTGTTTTCAAGGCGGATAGAGAAAAAAAAGGAGGGATATTTAGGGCGGAGACATTTTGACAAAGGAGGTCTCTCTCTCTCTGAAGGCCGATAGATATCTACTGCATGAAGGTCATCAATTGTTGGATCCGACAAGCACTTATATCTGGCAGAGCTAATTATTATCTATCGAAGGAGGAGGTGTGCATAAATTTCAATCTGATGAAGCTCTTTTGTTGGGAAAGATGGATGGACACTCCAAAAAATGAGTAGGTGCTGCTAATCCCTGCTTTACACTAGCCCTCTTTTGATTCAAAGTTGAGTTGTAGACCCTCTTAGATTTCCAATGACACTAATCAAGTGCCTATGTACTTTGGAAATGATGTGAGAAATGATTGATTCAAGACAGACTACTTCCAAGTTCAAGAATCAATGAAAACCTTCTTTTTTTGTTCACACACCTACTGGTTCTTAAGCTCAGTGCTTCTAGTTCAGTAGGAATTATAAACATTCCTTTCGGAGATATTAAATTAGGTTAATGAGCTAATTATTCCAAGTGGAATCACTTGAAATGATGTACTATACACAGAGCAATCAATTTAGCCATCAAATCATTACCCCCGATTTTTTAGGACCTCTGTAGAGTTTGACCAGTCATCACCTCGACACACTTTTCTCTAACTCTACTCAATAGAAAGGCTTCAAAATTTGAGAGCATGTAGAGGACTTAGGGCAGATTCCAAAAAGCTATAGAACATTGAAAATGGTGGAGAATTGACTATGATATTAGTAATACAAAATGATTGTTATAAGTGATAATGACAGAGAAACCAATAGATATAATGAATGATCTATTGTATTATGAAACAATGTTCTACATGATCATTGGCATGATAAATGATGCTCAATGATACTCAGAGGTGTAGGCTATGAAGTAAGCCACACTCTCCTTCAATGAGATCAACAAGGATTTGAATATGAAATCCTCTATCCCACGGATTTTACATTCATCTTTTATAGATGATTCATTTGAATTTTGAATTTGAATTCTTGACTGGCTTTCTCTAGAAATGTGATCCTCTAATCTAGGAGATCTTCTCTCCAAATAAAGTCGTAGCTTTTCCATCTAAGAAACTTCACGAGTTTATTTGTAGCTACAAATATTCCTCTAAGTCAAATAGACTTTTACAAGTGGTAAAAGTTAAAGAATCCATAGCAATGGTTCTCATGGGTCTTCAAGTATTTGCACATAAAGTCTTTATATCTATTCAAGTGTGTAGGCTTGGTATTTGCAACAATAGATCCCCCTCAAGCCAAACATCTTGGCTTGGTCTTCATATTCACTTCTCTTGAATGTTTTGCAATCCAACCATAGACTTAAACCTGTAAAGTTTTGTACCATCAAGTGCTTTGGTTAACAAATCTGCACATTGCATATTAGTTGATACATATGCTAACTGAATTTCCTTGCTCAATAGCTTCTCTCTCACATAATGATAGTGGACCTCTATATGCTTGGTCCTAGCATGATAGATAGGATTTGTTGCAAGATGTAGTGAGCTTGTATTATCTCCAAAAATCATTGGAGATGTAGTATGCAAACCCAAATCTGTATATAACAATCTGATCCATATGGCGTCTTGAGTAGCATTGGCCAATCCTCTATACTCTGCCTCTGTAGAAGATAAAGCAATAGTGGGTTGCTTCTTTGAAGACCATGATATAGGTTTGTCACCTAGAAAAGATAGGTAACCTAAGGTACTCCTTCTATCATCTTTGCAACCTTCCCAATCTGCATCTGAATATATCTTGATCTACAAATCTGAGGTATAAGGAAAGTATAATCCTTGATTTTGAGTTCGCTTAAGGTACTTCAAAATCCTCTTGGGAGCTTCCAAATGAGGTGCCCTAGGTTTGTGCATAAATTGACTTAAGGCACTTACTCCATAAGCAATATCAATCCTTGTCAATGTAGCAAAGTTCAAGCTTCCCACTATGCTTTGGTAACCTGCAATATTCTCAAGCTCATCACCTTCATGAGCACTTAATTTTTTGTGTACCTCTATTGGAGTGCTTGCTACCTTGGAATCCTACAAATGAAACTTCTTTAACATGTTCTGTATGTACTTTCTCTAAGTAATATAAATTCTGGAGTTACTATAGACTAATTGAAGTCCAAGAAAATACTTTAGTGATCCAAAGTCACTAATTTTGAACTCCTACATCATTTGATTCTTAATTTGTTTGATCCCATTAGCATAATTACCTATGAGTATGATATCATCAACATATACACATAGGTATATTACCTTTGAATTACTCCTCTTAACAAATAGAGAAGTATCTTCTTTACTCATGATGAATTCTTGATCCTGAAGGTATGTAGTCAATCTATGGTTCCATGTCTTAGGTGCCTGCTTCAATCCATAAAGAGCTTTGTTCAGCTTACACACATATGTTACCTTGCTTGGATCCTCATAGCGATGAGGTTGAGACATATACACCTCCTCTGAAATCTAGCCATTAAGAAATGCATTTTTTACATCCAACCGGTACATGTTCCAATTCTTTGATGCAGCCACACTTACCAATACCCTGATGGTTGGCATTTTTGCCACAAGTGAGAAGGTTTCTTCATAATCAACTCCTTGGGTTTGTGCAGAATCCTTAGCCACAAGTCTAGCTTTGTACTTGCTTATTGATCCATCAGAATTCCTCTTGATCTTATAGATCCATCTAGAACCAATTACCTTCTTAGACTCCTTCTTTGGCACTAGTTCCCATGTATCATTCTCCTTGAAGGCTTCAATTTCCTCATCCATAGCTTTCTTCCATTCTGGCTTGATCTTTGCCTCTTCATATGATGATGACTCTTCAAATGATAAGTCTTTTGCAAGATAAATAAAATGCTTAGTAACTAAGGAAGTGTCATTACCCATATCTCATTAGCTTCTTGCTCTCCCTTTGTGACCTTCTGATTGCTTGGTTGGATGATTCAGGTATATCTTCCAATTTCTTCATCTCAACTTTGCCTTTGGACTTCCATGCCTTGAATTCTTCTAACTTGATCATGTCCTCATCATTTGAGTTGTCTTCAATCTGAGTTGTTTCCTTCTTCGTGAGGCTTGGAAATTCCTCTTCCAAGTCATAAGGTAGCTTTACCTTCCTGCATTCACTTTCAAACCAAGAGTCACCCTCATCAAAGACAACATCTCTACTGACCATAAATCTTTTGTTGGAAGGATTATAGAACCTGTACCCTTTTTTATTCAAGTCATACCCTATGAAGATGCACTTCATTGCCTTAGGGTCGAGCTTACCTCTGATTTGAGAAGGGATATGCACATAAGCAACACATCCAAAGATCCTACAATGATCAAGTGAAGTTCTTCTACCATGCCATGCTTCAGATGGGGTCATCCCATCAAGACCTCCTTTAATGTCAATCCGGGAAGATGTGAGGATGGTGTGAAGACCTCGAGCAAGTGGCGGCACAAGTGCGTGAGTGAGAAGCACACAAACATGCACACACATACACACACACGCGCACACACGGCAAGACAAAGAGTGAGAATCAATGGAGTTCTTAGATTACTTTTCAAGAAGCTCTTACAAGTTTGTTTCAATTACAATGTCCCCCCAAAAATGAGCTCTCTAGCTCTTTTTATAGTTTTTGACTAGCTTTGGCCCTGTTCAGACCTAGTGTCCGGCCTAGTTAAAAATTAGGTTCCAGGGCTTATTTGAAGGCTCAAACGAGATCTAAAAAATACGAAAATTGGCAGGTAGATACTTCTAAAGCTCCTCAAGCTCAAGGACTCCTTGGCTTGCACAAAATGGAGCTACAAAAATATGAAATGGTATTTACAATGGTGTTTAGTGATGAGAATCACTTTTAATTGGTGTAAGGGTTTTGAAAAACTAAAGGGTTGCCTTAGTACTAGATCTGCGTGAATGCTCATACGTGCTTTACGTGCTTCTTCCTGAAGAAAATTATTGGCCTATTTGCCAGATCTTCGTTGGCTCCCTTGTCTGCTTGTGCCTTCTCTCCCTTCTGACTACTTCTCTGACTGCCATGCCTCGTTAGTCCTTCAGTTCCTTGTCCGCTGCTAACACCCCCCCCCTCTCTCGCGTCTGTCATCCCTGACAGACCCTTGTTGTGTGGGTTTTTGGATGTAGTACTCAACGACATCCTGCGCTAAGTGATGTTCGGCAATCCTCAATCCTTTGGCCAAATCTGTGAGTAGAGCATCCCAATCTACCGGCCCGGGAACCTCTGGATGTGGTATACGTAGCTTTTCGGAATGGAGAGCTTGTTCCACTGCAAACAACTGCAAGAGATGGGATGGTCTGGGAATGAATATCTCGGAGTGATATTCCCAGAATCCCGTGACAAACATCTCTTCAAACGTTTGTTTGAAGCAGGCCGGTAGATATTTGATGCGAGCGTGCCATGCATACACAACATTAATCGATGGGGTTGTGCTCATGTCGTATACAAGGTCCTGATTACCTTCATTAAATCCTAGTGCTGAGAGATGTGGTTCCTTGTTATTTTTGAAGGTCCTGAAGGTGACCAACATAAGTTCGAAAATCTTCAGGCACATCTGAGTCATGACATCAGGTACATTCTTGAACCGGACCCCCCAATGTCGAATCGTCGAAATCATATATCCAATAGTAGGTGGGCCCTTCGGGGGTGCGAAGTACACATAATTGAGCCACTTCTCACATCCTTTAATCGTCAGCACTGTTTGTGTGTACTCCGGCCATGATCTCCTTCGAAAAACAGGGCAATAACATGGGTTATATTTGATGTACAATGGCATGTTGTTCCATGTTCTTACCATTTCCGGGTATGTTTCAAGCAGCCGAATTCTCCAAGTCGGTTGGCGAATATGTCCCTGCTTGGCACTTTCTGGGATGTCGTCAGGTGCAAATTGTGTGGCAGAGGTTGGTTCCCTTGAGGTGTGGTGCTTGATCTCCGCATTATAATCCGCCATTAGAACGCAAAAAGGAACATACAGGTCGTCCGATGGGCCGATCCACCTATGGTGTGAGAGATTCTTAAAATAATCGGATTTTATTACAACCTCCTCCAATTGTGACATCAGTGCGATTTGGACTACCACCCTGTCATCATGCATCGTGGCTACTTTCTCTAATTTTTGCATCCATTCAGGTGCCTCAATTTCAATTGTGTCCATGCCCTGTTCTGTTCGCTTACCCCCGGGTGTTGGCATCGGGACATAGGGATCCTCGAATGTTTCTTCTACTTCGATTGGCACAAGATCGTCAGGCTCGGGCTCTACCAGAGGGGAGGGCTGACGCTCGTACTGCATGACCTTGCTACGTAATTCCTCAAGTTCTGCCCGGAGTTTAGTGACCTCTTCAGATGTATCTTCTGCGGTTGTGATCTTGCTTGGTGATGTCTGTTGGGTGGCCAACTGCCTTAGTAAATCATCTCTCTCTTTTTCTAAAGCGTCATGGGCCGCCATTAGATCTGCATGAGTTTCTAATACCACTTTCATATTCTCAGAGGGAATTGCCTTGAATCGCTCTGGGTCAATCTCCTGTAGGGAACCCTCCATGGTTGCCTCCAGATTTTCTTCGTTCTGTTTCTGTAATCGCTTATTCTCCTCTAGTGCTGTAGACATGTGCTTGCGTAGGAGGCCCAAGTTCCGTCGAAGCTTAAGGTTTTTCGTGAACTGAGAATGTAGCAGCTCGTCCATATGTCGTCGTTCTTCATCATCTGCTTGGGGTGGGTTGGCTACTAATTGTGCATATTGTTCCTGTAATGTCACGTGCTGCTGTTGTAGTAGCTGCTTCTGCTCTTCAAGATCCCTACATCGTGCTTGGAGATCTGCGTGGCTTAAGAAAAGCCTTGTATGTTGGTTGTCAAGGTGCTGGTAGTGTTGCTGAAGTTGGGACATGCATTGATACATATTATTAAATACATTATTAAGAGGAATGGTGGGAGAAATGGTGTTGAATGCAGAGGGAAAGGGAAAGGGAAAGGGAATTGTGGATGCAGTACTGGAGAAGGGTGAGGGGGGAGGTGGGGGAATGGGAGATTGTGGGTAAATGGGGGGTGGGAGAGGTGCAGAGGTGGGTGACACCTCCATGGATTCAAAAGTGAAGGCCGTGGTGGGAGTGACTGTGAACATGGGGATTGTGGTTGCGGTGAGAGTTGTGAACGTGTATAGAGGTGTGTGTAATTGTGAACTCCCAGGAAGTGTGATCGGAGTAGTGGTGTTTACCGTGGCTGTGGTTAGCCTTATGTATTCAGTGGAAATAGAGTATGTGGGTTGACTGATGGTTTGTGCGTCGGTGTGTGTATTGGTTTCGGAGGTGGTGACAGTAGAGGTTACAGTGGTAGAGGGAGGTGAATGGGGCGGATGTGGGGGAGAAGGTGGCAAGGGAGGTGATGGAGGTGCACTCGATGTGTGGGCTTCCTCGGTGTCGTGAACAGTGTGTGCTGTGCCAGTGGTTGTGGGGGTGCCTTGTGGTCCTGATCCTAATACATTCATTCGTTTTCCCGTTCGTGGGGGGCGTCTGCCATATCTTTTCTCTGTCCTTCGTGATTGCACTAGTGCAGTATGCACCGTTTTAGGTACTCCCAAAGCGTCCGATATCATTTCCAAGGTGGCACGGTATTGCTCGTCCACACCTTCCTCCTCAAGAATGTGGTTCATGAGGGCTTTACCTGCAGCTAATGATAGTCTGTGTTGCTCTTGAACTCGGTTCATCGTATCGTAGAGCTTCTTTAATGCGTTAGTATAGGCTGGGGCACCTTCCAGTACTTGTAGGGCTTCCTGATCATACTCTTGTTCTTCTGCTTCTGATTGTCCACCCTGTGCCTCCTCATGTGCTTCTTCTTCATCGTCCACATTGACTACGTCCGGTTGGCTGGGCTGGGCTTGGTCTGGGGCAGTTTGCTGTCCACCAGCTTGCTCTGCTTCAACTTCCACATTTACAGCTTCGATGATTCTAGCAACTTCTTCATCCGTTAGATCCTCCAAAGTGAATCCATGCGGGAATTCCAGATCAGTCGGTACTGGTGGAAACACAAGGTTAGGGCCATCTGTGCTGTGCCTGGGTAACCTGATAGTAAATGGTTGTACTCGTCGAGGAAGTCTTGGGGTTGTTTCAGGCGTTAGGGTTGCACCGTGAGCTTGTGCACAAGGCATCTGGACAACGCCTCTCATCTTCTTTGAGGGAGGCCCTACAGCTGACAATCTGCGTTGAAACTCTTGTGCTCTGGTCCAAATGAGAGCCCTCTGCACCGGTACATCATATGCGAGACATCTGTACACAATTCTTGTAAGCGCACAACAACCATACAGTACAGACTTTTGCTTCTTATACCATCTCTGATGAGCCATGTGAATCTGGTCGATAATCCAGTGGGGCATATTGATGGTCAAATCAAAAGCATCCGCTAGGTAGAGGCTAAACCAGATCTTTTTGGGAGGCATTGTGAACCTTTCCTGCACGGGGAATGCGAAATGTTGCATGACCATGCGTAAGTGAATGGCGATCGTAGGTGTCATCGCAACCATGTCCTTCAACTTCGTCAGATTCCTGTTCTTCATATTGTCTGGAACCATAGTCTCTTTCTCTGTTGGAATGTGCATACCTTTCATATCGAGTGCTTCTCTTACCAGGTTGATAGTCAAGCCGAAACGCTTCAGCTCGTTGCCCCTTGTGAGTGATGGGAGCACAAAGGAGCTGTATCCTTTCTTGTCTTTGCTTGGAGTGAGGGTACTAATTAAGTATGAGCACCTTAGAAAATCTGGCTTTGGTAGTTGGAACTTGAAGTAATCATAAAGCCCAGCCTTCTTCCATATCGACTTCAGTCCTTCATTATTCTGTAGCTTTTCAAACTCCCTGGTAAAGAAATGGTATCTGCCCCAACGTCCATTGAATTCTACCTCGGACTCCCACATGTATGTGCCTTCACCCAGAGGTCCGGCAACGTCACTGAACCAGTGTGAGGTTTTACCCACCGGCATTGTGTGACCCTATGGAGGATTCTGAATCCGTATGGCATGTAATGCCCGTAATGCCGCTGGTCTTTCCTTTAATTCCTCCTCAACTGGAAGGCTTTCGATGTCCACCACTTGGGGGCTGGTGCCTGCCTGGGAGCTAGTTCCTATTGTATCTGCCATGTTACTTCTTGCTGCTTGTCTCTGTGAGAATATACAAACATGTGTTAACATTGTACAGGACAAGGGAGGACCGTTGTTGTTCCCATTACAACATTAACATGAGGGTCGGGAGCGAATAATGGGTTAGTAAGTGCTCGGTGCTAGTGTGTGTGCGGTTAGCCGTTCGGTAGACCTAAGAGTTAAGTGGAATGATGTAGTGTGATAGTGATGTGGTTAG
Organism: Ceratopteris richardii; assembly: GCA_020310875.1. Lineage (NCBI taxonomy): Eukaryota > Viridiplantae > Streptophyta > Polypodiopsida > Polypodiales > Pteridaceae > Ceratopteris > Ceratopteris richardii. Next base: position 88,647,577 of record CM035432.1, on the reverse strand, counting down.
TAAGTTATCATGGATTTACAAATGGGGTCCGGGGTTTGTTACAAGTCTGAGGCTGCCAAATGCAGTGGATGGGTTTTGCTCTTGGTTTCGTAGAGACTCTAGAGAGCTTTATCGGTGTCTCGGTTTGAAAATGAGGCCTTTTAGGGACCCATTTACAAGTGATTATGTTCGTGCTCATGGGCCTTGGTGTGTTTCTGAGTGTTGAAAACGAGTGAATGCTGGCTGTGCGAGTGAATGGGTTACGCTGTATCGGTTGTGGCTTCGGCGTAGCTGTTTGCGCCCGCAAGCAAGCCTTAGGCACCCAAATTTTTCTTGATTGTGGGCTAGCCTTCATCGACTTCTTGGGCACCCAAATAGATTTCACGTTAGCAGAAGAATTTCTGAAGGACTTCTTATTAGTGTCGTGTTGTTGGTTACTAATAAGAGGCTTTGCCCGTGTGGTTGGCGTGAGTGCAACCGGGTGTTCGCCTTTCCGCACCCACACTTGGTTTACTTGCTGAGACATTTTGCTGCGCAGGTACTTTTGATTTCCGGCATAGGTAGTACTCTGCATCTTCTGCCTTTGATCCACCTTTGGTTGCTACCTCCTTCTGGCCTTTGGAAAAGAAGGGAGTTCCGTTGCATCCCTGACTCCTTTTTTGAGAATATCATTCCTCTGCAACACATAGTTTTGGACAAGAACAGCATGGTCATCTTCATGTGTACCCCTGGAGGGACCAGGAGTCTGTGCCTTTCCTAGTTCCTTGAGTGCTCCATTATCTAACTCTACTGTAATTCGACTATGATTGACCCATACTTGAAGAAGTCCACTCCTTAAGTTTAAGTTGACTGCTTGGTCATAGATCCAATCTTGACCCAAGACAAGAGGTTCAGTGAGATCCTCGTCTTGACACACTAGTACTTTAACTGTCATTGCCTCATCATGAATGTAGAGGGGAAGTTCCACCTCGCCCATGCAAGGGGTTTCCACGCCTCCCAATCCTATGAGATATGCTTCCACAGGATTGGCAGTTAACTGCAACTCTTGACAGTAAGACAATTTAACAGCACTAGTGGCTGCACCTGAGTCAATCAAGGCTTTTACAGTCCTTGCTCTCTTTCCTTGTCCTATATCTAGGGTTATGAAAGGACGTCGATCAATTATCCTATGTGAACTTGTTCCTGCGACTTCACACATGGCCATAGAATATCCTTGATCTGCATAGTCATTCGTTCTAGGCTGATCTCCACCTTGCCTTCGTAACTTCATCCTTCTGATGCGTTCTAAAGCTTCTGCTCGAGCTTCTTCTCGAATTCGCTTTTCTTCCTCTTTGCGTTTCTTGGCAGTGTTGAGTCGGCTGAGCATTTCCTCCGTTAGGGGTTCCTGATACAGCTTGACTCTGCATCCGCTAATATAGTTTGGGAGAACATCACCCTCTAATGTGGCTAGTTGTACTGCTCCACTCGTGGAGATCCTATTGATGATCATAGGTCCGTAGCCTCTCTTTTCTAGCTTCCTTGCGTGTTGTTTCAGTGTACAGACTAAAACTAGATCTCATGCTTTCAAGCCTTTATCCTTCACATGGGCATCGAAGTATGCCTTCTGTCTCTTCTTAGCTGCATATATCCCTGCAGCTGCTCTCAGTCTTGTTTCTCCTAATCGTTCAAGGTCAAAGATCCTAGAGGAGAGCTCATGACCTGTCCATTCGTGCTCTTGTGCTACTTTCAACGTAGGTATTAAGAAGTCCAAGGGTAGCACAGCGTTTTGGCCAAATACCATCTGAAAGGGGGTGGCTTGGAGTACCGTTTTGTAGGCGACTCGGTATGCCCAAAGAGCATGGTGCAGCTGTTTGTCCCAATCAGAGCGTTTAGTGTTCACTAATTTTGTCAGTACATTGCATAAGATCTTATTAGTGCTCTCAGCTTGTTCATTAGCTTGAGGGTGATAGGGGGCAGACTTCTTATGTATTACCAAGAATTCTTGGAGTAGATTTTCAATCACTTCGTTCAAGAAGTGTGTGCCTCTATCACTTACCAGCTCTATAGGTAGCCCATACCTTGTGAATACATTCTCAAACAAGAATTTAGCAGTTGTCTGAGCGTCATTCTTTGTCGTGGCTTTTACCTCTACCCACTTAGTTAGATAGTCTGTTGCAACAATGATGTATTCCGCATGAGAACCCTTCGCTGGGGGATTAATAGGACCTACGAAGTCTATTCCCCACTTAGAGAATGCACGTCCACCCATCATAGGTTTCAGTGGCATCTCATCTTTTCGTATAGGATACTGAGTTCTCTGACAGACATCACATCGCTTCACATAGGTATGTGCGTCCATGTGAAGGGTAGGCCACCAGAAGCCCGCAAATAGTATCGCCTTGATCACCCGATCTGTTCCAAAGTGTCCTCCTGCTACACCTTGGTGAGCAGTTTCCAAGATCTTAAGATATTCACTCTCATGGACACACAGTCTCAGGTAACCATCTTTACCACGCTTGTATAGATTATCACCAATGAGTGAGTAATCCTGGGCTTCTTGTTCTAAACTCCTTTTCCTAGCCAGAGTCATGTCTGGAGGGAATGTGTTTGTCCTCAGGAAGGATACTAGAGGTTCACTCCAATCTGGCACAATGGATACTTGATAAAGAGTGGCGTGTTCCACAGGTGGTTTAGTGCAGCAGATTGGGTATTCCTTGCACAACTTTTGGACATCTGCTTCCATAGTCGGCCAATGCACTCCGAGTCTCCTTAGTGTCTGTAAAGTTCGTTGCTTTGAATGGTGTTGCTCTAACGCACCTACATGTGCTAATTGCAACCATTTAGCGTACTCATCCTCTTCTACGCAACAAGCCAAGATCCCTTGATCTGTGTGCTTGTACATACTACCTGCCATGATGTGGTACTTTTGGGCTTTTACAACCTCTCTATTCCGTGTGTTTACTACTGGATGGTTAGGCCCGTATGTCAATACTGGTACCAATGGCTTAGCCCACTGCGGCACCACTTCCAAATTAAACAAGTAAGCATCAGGAAGGTCATCTGATACTCCTTGTGGGGCTTCTCCCGATGTGAGCCTAGAGAGATGATCAGCTCTCAAATGAGTCCTACCTTTCCTTACCACAACCTCAAAGTCATATTCCATGAGCAAGAGAAACCATCTCACTAATCTTCCTGTATTGCATGGTTTGTTTACGAGGTATAGCAATGCCTGATGATCAGTAAAAAATTTAAACTTATTTGCAAGCAAATAGTGTCTAAATTTCTTAAGTGCATATACCATGCCTAATCCTTCTCGCTCTGTAGTGGTGTAATTCCGTTCAGCTGCATTCAATTGTCTACTGGCATAGGCAATTGGAAGATCCATATTACCTTCACCAATAGGTTGTGCAAGCACGCATCCAATGGCATAATTGGATGCATCCACATGAACATGAAAAGGCTTATTCCAATCTGGTGTGGTCAAGATTGGTGCTGAACACAACCTTCGTTTAAGCTCCTGGAAGGAATTCTCACATTCATCCGTCCACTCAAAGTTAGTCAGAAGTCCGTACATAGGCTTTGCAATAACAGCATACATGTGTATAAATCGTCGGTAATAACCACAATGCCCCATGAAAGCTTGTACTTCCTTGACATTCTTTGGCCTAGGTAGCTCTGCTATAGCTCTCACTTTCTCTTCGTCAGTAGATATGCCATTCTTTGACACTATGTGTCCTAGAATTTTGCCTTGCCTGACCATAAAAACGCACTTTTCTGGGTTCAGGCAGACTTGATATTCTCTACACTTGTCAAAGATTTGTCTGAGTTCAGGAATATGGGTTTGCCTAATGTTGGAATGGGCACAAAGATCATCAACATAGACTTCTAAACTCTTCCTCAGGAACTGCTTAAACACATGGCACATCAGCCTCTGGAAGGTAGCTGGTGCATTGGTAAGCCCAAATGGCATTACTCTAAAGGCAAAAATGCCCCATTCTGTGGCAAAAGCCGTTTTATGCTGATCCTCTGGAGCTATGGCTACTTGATTGTAACCCGAAAATCCATCAAGGAAGTTGTACACTTCCTTGCCTGCCACTCTTTCTAAGAGATGTTCTGTGATGGGAGGCGGATAGTTATCTCGAATCGTGGCCGCATTAACCTTTTTCAAGTTAATGCATACGCGCAGCTTTCCATTCTTCTTGGGCACCACTACGATGGGGGATACCCATTCAGTGTGCTCAATTTCATAGATAAATCCAGCTTCAACCAATCTATCTATCTCTTCTTTGATCTTAGCAGCGTAATCATCGTTATATGTATAGGGTTTTTGCTTCGAGGGTTTGGCATCTGAAGTCATGGGGATGGTGTGTGAGCATATGTCAGGGTCAACACCTTTCAAATCCTTGTAACTCCAAGCGAATACATCTCTGTATTCTCTTAGCAAGGCAATTAATCCATGCTCTTCTTCTTCTGTTAGGTCATGGCCTATGTACGTGCATCTCTCCTCTCCTTCTTCTAGGGCCACTACTATTTTCTTGGTGGTTTCTTTGTTATCATAGGCCTCTCCTGATTGTGCCTCTCGTTTCGGCATTCTGATCATGACTCTCCTGTCATCTATCTCATATTTCTTAAAATTTTCCGGGACCTCAAACAAAGATTCTTCCTCTTCTGGTGAGACTTCTCTCTTCTTTCGTTTCTTTCCTTCTTCCTTCGGGGTCACATGTGTTGCTAATCTTACATCGTTTGTAAGCTCTCCATGCCTCTGGGGTTGAAATTCTACTTCATGGAGTATTCTTCATCTGATGCAAATGGTGGGTCCATAATGATTGACTCTAGATCGGAGTGACTTGCATCCTCAAATGCATCAGGGCTAGGTTCGCATTCTTCTAGAACTTCCTCTCCCATGATTGGCTCTATGGAGAAGACTGAAATGTCGTAGCCATCCTCATCACAGTGAGGTGTCCATTGTTCTTCATTGATGGCTACGTCCATGGTTGCTAAAATTTCTGCCCAGCCATGGGGTTCAAATTCCTTATCAGGAAAAACTACAGGTGCATAGGCTGGGTCTTGGATTGATCTATGGGTTTCTTTTGCACCTATCTCTCTGGCTTTTTCTCTCTCCTCTTCGTCCACTGCTACTTTGCACATCCATAAGTGGGTGTCTTCATGCATCCATGAGGATCCTGAGCCTATGGAATGCACAGATTCCGTATCATCTTTGGCTCTATGGATGGGATTCCATTGGATAGGAGGGACATCCCTATGAGAGTAATCCTTGAGATTGACTTTGGTCGTAACACCTAAGTGTTGCAGGTGCAAGGAATTGGTTCCCCAATCCTGTACCACTTGCAACTGTCGCATGAATGGTCTTCCCAAAATCATCTCATAGGCATGATTTTTGCTGAAGTCACATATGGCAAATGTATGCTCAAACTCGACACCACAGGTGGTGAGAGTTATTCCTTCTAGCAATCCTAAGGGTCTCTCAATATGACCATCTGCCATCTGGAATTTCATTCTCGTTGGCCTGAGTGCTGGCTTGCCCCAACACTTCCATAGGGAAGTAGTGGCAATTGCAACTCCTGCACCTGAGTCCAAAATTGCCTTGGTGGTGTACTCCTGGTAGGTGATGGGAAGATAGGTGTTCCCTTCTTCACCTTCACACATATCTCCTATCTTATCCAAGGGAATTTCTGGCATTGTCCTATGGGATCCTACCTGGGAACGAGGTTTGGCTATTTCTGGTACTTGTCTGGCGACATGTTTCCATAATTTAGGTCTAACCTTGAGTAGCTCTTCTAACTTGAGATTGCACTGCACGTTAGTGTTCTTCACTACCTCTGTGTTCCTAGGTATGACTGAATCTTCGTTTCTTACCATGACTGTGGGTGCTCTCATACACGTGGACTTTGCTTCCCATGGGCCTGTGAAGTGGGGTAGCTCTTGTATGGAATTAGACTCGAAGTCCAATCTCTCGTGAGACTGAGTACTCTCATGTTCCCCGTAAATAGATGGGATGTCTTGTGGGAATTGGTCGTGTGCTTCATCCACAAGTTCAAAGGGAGGGGCGACTTCACTTTCGTTATCCCATTTGTCTTCTTGAATCTCTCGTAGGAAGTCTGGTGCAAACCGATTCATAGAAGAAGAAGTGTCTGGCTCCGTAGAATTAGGCACATAAGCAACCTGGGAAGGAGGGCTTATTCTATCATTGGCTCTCTCCTCGTTCTCATAGATGGCTGGAGCACAAGCTTCCTGGGGAGGATTACTTATTCTATTACTTTTCCGAACAGGCTCATACGCTCCCTGAGAAGGAATGCAGGCAACCTGTGGAGGTACGTAAGCTTTCGAGGGGGGCTCATCTGCCTTTTGGGGGGGAAGATAAGCTTCTTGAGGAGGCACATGGGCTTCCTGAAGAGGCTGGCTTATCCGTTCTCTTGCCCTTTCCTTTCTTTGAGGGGCAGGTTCCTTTTCTGATTGTGCAATTAACCTCTCTATTCTTTCTAGCAGTCCATCAAAGTGTAACTGCGTCTTAGTTGAGCTAGAGATGTTAAAGAGGCGGCTAGCTTCGAACATGGCTTGAGCCAATTCCACCATCTTAGCACAAATTTTAGTTCGTTCAAGCTCTAGCTCGGCTCTAGGGTAGCACTTTTCATGATCGGTTATGGTTGGCCTTCTTGGATTCTGGCCTGATATGCTTTAAGCATCATATTAAGGTCTTCGGGAGTGGGATCTGCTAGGACTGATCCTACTCTAGGGGGTGGTGGGTTTAGGTGAGGCGGGTTGGAAGGTGGCTGGTCTGATGGTGATGGGAATGGTGGTGGTGGGGTAATGTGAGAGGGAGTTTGAGTTGTGAGTTCGGTTATTCTGGCTCTTGTTTCTCTTACGCTTTCCTCAAGTTCACTCATCTTTTTTGCCCATTGCCTTTTCATTCTTTCCCGACTATCTTTCCAAGCTCTAGTCCTTTTCTTGGTTATGCTCTCAGTTTCACTAGCCTCTGGGCCCTTTTCCTGGCTTGCCCCTTGGTTTTGCTGCAATGCCTGAGCTCTAGTGACTACCTGTACTGGTGCAGTGGAAGTGACACTTCCTGAGGAATCTACAACCAACCCAATCACATTAATGGGAGTGATTTTTGGCATATTATTAGGATTCTTAGGGCAATCTCGTAAGAGATGCTCCTTTCCACACTCTTGGCAATAGCCCTGGATTGTCACTGATTGGGGTTGTGTAGGTGCAGGCATGGGGCAATCACGAATGAAGTGATCTCCCTGACATCTGTAGCATGGTCCTCTAGGAAATGGGGGTCGTACCTGCCTAGGTTGGGGTCTAGGGTTGGGGTTTGTATACATGACATTCGTGTAATCTGACTCCCAACTTAGTTCATTTGGCTCTTCACTATAGTAGGGCTCACCATGTTCAGGAGACTGCATGTAGTAGGCCTGGGGACTATCAACGTGTGTAGAATCAAAGCTATGGTCACTGGGATCACTTTCTGAGATCAATGGGGTTACTGGTACTATGGCCCTATTCAGGTTTTCTTCTGCAGCTGTATACTTTACAGGGATTACATTAGCGGGGTTTGGAGGCTGTTGAGCTAGCACCGGTTGGGGTCTCTGTTGGGCCTGATATTGTGGTTGGTAGGTTTGTTGGGGTCTAGCATATTGTTGTGGTGGATTTTGGTTCTGGTATCTGCCTTGTTGGTAGGGCTGAGGGTAGGTTTGTCTGACCGCTTGCTTGTTGTAAGGACAGTCTTGTGCTGTGTGATTTGTGTATCTACGTTCTATGGTGCAATATTGGCTATTTGGATTGATCTGGGGTTGAGCCATAATGGGACACACGTTTGCCATATGGTCACCACCACAAGTATAGCACCTTTTCACAGGAGCAAACCTTGGGATTTGTTTGCTAGTTACACCTAATTTCTGAGCTACTTTCTCTGCAAGTTCCTCGATTGACGTGGATTGCGTGGAAGAGAGGCTAGAGGCACTATCCGAATCTTTGTATATCTTAGCAAGCTCTAACTCCTCCCCTAGGTTATCCTCAATGTCAATGCACATGCGTACACACTCTTCTATAGTCCTAGGGTCCTTCAGATACACATAGAATCTCAATCTCGTACTCAGCAATCCATCAAGGAATAAGGCTACTTGTTTGGCAGGTGTGGGTAGCTCCGAAACAGGGCATCTTTCAAGATATTGTCTAAATCTTCTTCCTGCCAATCTTACAGTCTCTTGGGGAGTCTGTTTGAAGCTGTGAATCAATGAGGAGGTATTGTGTCTTATGCCACTCTTTGAGAACTCTACAATGAAAGCTTCTAGGAGTTGGTCTATACACCTGAATTGTCGCTCATCCAATGGCTGAAACCATGTAAGTGCTGTGTTCCTAAGGGTTAGACCGAAGGCATTGTACTGCGTGAATAGATCCTCCACTTGTTCAGCTCTCAAGACTTGCTTGAACTCCGCCACATGATCATAGGGATCTCCTGTGCCATCGAAGTAATTCTTCATGGACTTAACTAGCTGGGTTGGTCTCAAAGTTCTTGTGTGCTCTCTAGGTCTCGGCAGAGGGAACTCATCTGCATTTCTTTGATTCCTGTGAGCTCTAAGCATCTCAGGTTCTACTCTATTCGTCTCCGTCCTCGTTCTTTCTCTGCCCACTGGGTTGGCAAAGCTTACTTCTGGTCTATCTCTACTTCTGTCTTTTTGAGTTCCATGAGCTTGGGATGTTCCAGCTCCAGGGTGACCATAGGATACGTTTGATCTTGGTTGGGGAAAAACAAATTCGCCCTTCCAAGTGTAAGCATGCCTATCATTTTCTGTCACCACAAAGATCCTTTCCGAAGCGTGATCTAAGTAAGTCACTTTGCCTGGGCTATCAGGATCCTTAAACTCATAGATCATGATTGTTCCTATATCAGTTGGCTGATCAGATTTATACCTCCAAAAGGCTTCGTCAGTTTCTCGATTGAGGAGCAAATCTATGCTCTTGTTGTCTTGGGGAATCCATTCCGGTGTGATAATCCTAGTGAGAACCGATTTGCCTCAGGGGGTTCTAGGTTCTACACCCATGTTTCCTTGTTCCAAGTCACCTAAGTCCGCTTCTGAGATTACATTCCCAAATTCGTCCGTCCTATCTGGGTGACTGGTGACTACGTATATGGTTCCTTCTTTGTCCAAGTATGCTCCGTTTTCAAACTTGACAGCTGGGTGCTCTAGTCCTATGGATTGATCAGGATTCTTAATCTGTACCACAGATCTTCCTAGGCCGTCCTCATAGATGCTGGCACCTAATCGGTTGGTCCTAAGGTATTCCAACTGCGTTTTGTATGGGCCTTCTACCCTGTGCAAGTAAGGCACTCCTGAACTTCCCGTAGGTCTGTCCATGCCTTGAGACATCTCTAACTCACTGGTCTCAGAGCTAGGGTAGTACGAGTGGTGGCTCAACTGCTGGGCCCAAGACCTAGCAATGTGGTTAACACTAGCCTCTGAAGACCTAAGGCTTTGTCTCTCCCTTACTAGATGTCGTCCTGATCTAAGGTTCATATGCCTATCTAAGTAGCCCAATTCTTTGCCCAGAGTACAACCTCGTTGCTGGTTACTTTATATTAGTCGCTTGGTTCTTTTTAGTTATTTCTCGTGTTTAAGGTCTTGTCTGATATTACGTTGTCAGGAATACTTGAATGTTCTTCGTGCTTTTAGGTTGATCGTTCCACGTTAGGTTCTTTTCCTTTATGTTATCGACAGTACAGAGATTAGGTTTTTAGCTTGGACTTGAGTTTTTAGGTAGTCTTCAACTTGATACCTGCCTATTGTCGCCCTGACTTACTCCTACCTCTAGTCGTTCTTAGCCTAAGCTAGGAATTGACACAGGGAGTTAAGAGTTTCCAACCTTTTGTTTCCTGCTTGGTTCCCCTTGAATGCCTAGGAAGTGTGTTCCCAAGCTTGCACTTACACTTGCTTAGAACGCCTTTTGATGCTCTCAATAGATCTGTAAGAGTTCCAAAGCTAGCTTTAAGATTTAAATTCTAAAGACAGAACCAATGATTTTCATTCCTGTAGCACAAACACAAACTTGCATAGTGATTTTTAGGAAAACAATTCTAAAGACCCCTGACTTTGATCCCCCTAGGTATGGCCAACTTCAAAATACCCTATCTGAAAATCAACGCATTATCTTCCAACAAGCCCTAGAGCTCAAAAAATTGATTTCGTATGAAGAAGTTATGACTGTTCAGGGTTTAGGGGGTTAAGACAGGATTCAATCTGGTTGACAGATCCTAGGAATTTCTCCCAAAACACGTGTAGGAACCTCCAATAATGCTAATGGATTGACTATTTTGCCCCAAAAGTATCCCAAAGTTTGAACAAAAGCAAACCCTAATTTTTGGCCGAAAAGCCTGTCAATCGCGATCGACAGGTCTGTCAATCGCGATTGACAGAGGTGTCCGTCGGGCCTGTCAGTCGCGATCGACAGTGTCAATCGCGATCGACAGAGTCGATCGTGGCTGTCAATCGCGAACGACGGTATCAATCGCGATCGACACGTCTTCCGGATTTTTCGCCGAAATTTCAGTCAATCAGGGGCCTATCAGTCACGATGGACACGTGGCTACGCGTAAAAGTCAATCAGTCGTTGAATTTCAGTCGGTCGCGATCGACGGTGTCAATCGCGACTGACAGAAGTGTCGGTCGTGGCTGTCGATCGCGATCGACGGTATCAATCGCGATTGACAGGGTCCTACGTGGCAGTCTGTCGGTCGTGAAGTCTGTCGGTCGCGATCGACAGGGTCTGTCGGTCGCGATTGACAGGGTCTGTCGGTCGCGATTGACAGAGGCTGTCGGTCACGATTGATAGAAAATCACGGAATTTTTCTACTGTTTTGTGTGATTTGGGAAGTGCTCATCATGCTTGTGCTAGTGGTAAACTTTGTTTTACCAAATGATCGAATTTTCTGTCGATCGCGATCGACAGAGGCTGGCGATTGCGAGACAGATTCAACGAGTTTCGTACCTGCGCAGGGAGCTGGGGATGGTGATTCAGCAAGATCCTGCAAAAAGCTCAAGCAACATGCAAGAAAACACACACGCAATATCGCTCTCTCGCTCTCTCTCACAAGTGAAATGAGGGAAATGAGGTGGGAAAGGTGATATGATAAAAAAACTGAAATTTTTGCGATGATGGAGATGGAGGTGGGAGATGGTGATGATGATGATGGAGATGAAGATGGTGAAGGAAAAACAAGAAAATAGGTGAAAGTGAAGAAAATACCTACAACTCCAACGCGTCGACTCTACGTCTTACCATCACACGCTCGTCCTCAAAATTCGATCCCCGGCAACGGCGCCAAAATTTGGTGTAGCTCAGTGATGAGTAGCACCTCCTTTAATGTCAATCCGGGAAGACGTGAGGATGGTGTGAAGACCTCGAGCAAGTGGCGACACAAGTGCGTGAGTGAGAAGCACACAAACATGCACACACATACACACACACGCGCACACACGGCAAGACAAAGAGTGAGAATCAATGGAGTTCTTAGATTACTTTTCAAGAAGCTCTTACAAGTTTGTTTCAATTACAATGTCCCCCCAAAAATGAGCTCTCTAGCTCTTTTTATAGTTTTTGACTAGCTTTGGCCCTGTTCAGACCTAGTGTCCGGCCTAGTTAAAAATTAGGTTCCAGGGCTTATTTGAAGGCTCAAACGAGATCTAAAAAATACGAAAATTGGCAGGTAGATACTTCTAAAGCTCCTCAAGATCAAGGACTCCTTGGCTTGCACAAAATGGAGCTACAAAAATATGAAATGGTATTTACAATGGTGTTTAGTGATGAGAATCACTTTTAATTGGTGTAAGGGTTTTGAAAAACTAAAGGGTTGCCTTAGTGCTAGATCTGCGTGAATGCTCATACGTGCTTTACGTGCTTCTTCCTGAAGAAAATTATTGGCCTATTTGCCAGATCTTCGTTGACTCCCTTGTCTACTTGTGCCTTCTCTCCCTTCTGACTCTCTTCTCTGACTGCCATGCCTCGTTAGTCCTTCAGTTCCTTGTCCGCTGCTAACACATGCCAATTGAGCAAATGAGTTCAGTAGCTTCCTAAAAATTCATGGAATTCGATGATAGTTTTTATGCAGATACACACCATAACATAATGGTGTTATTAAACATATAAATAGACATATTGAAAAAATAGGAAGATTCTTGATGGTAGAGAAAAATATGTCCCATTGTTATTGGGCATATGTATCTTCATTCGGTACCCCCTTGAGCAAAAGGGATATAAGTGCTACAACCCACTTACATGATAGGTGAATGTAATTAGAGATGTGGTGTTTGATGAAATTTCAAGCTTCTATGCAGATGCCAAAGGACTTAATATTCACTCAAAAAACAAAGGAAATTCTAAAAAATGAAGTGAAAAATATCAGGTCCTAAGTGGACTTGATATGTCACCAAGACATAGTTCCAACTCAAATGCATGGAGCGGATGATTGCATGGAAATTTCAGTCCAACAAATTCATCGGCTACATCCAACAATGGTAAAGAAAAGCTTTATGATAGTATTAAAACATCTACAAGTTTTGAAGACATTGATGGAGATTCAAGCACTTTAAAAAAGAGCCTTGATGAGGAACTAAGATTGCCTTCTATGAAGACTCTAGGAGTAAGAAATGCATATGTAGATGATACAAGAAGAAGAAGTGACCTAGGACCAAGAGGATCTAGAAGCACATGTAATTTAGTGTAGCAATTAACATATGATAGCTACATGGCATGTAATTATGCTTACATGACCAAGGTCATACAAAATGTTGAACCTTCTTGTTTTGAAGATGCTTTTGGAAATGCAGATTGGGAGAAATCTCTGGATGAGGAGATGGTGGCACTTTATGGAAATGAAGCAGGGAATCAAGTTCCATTGCTTCAAAGAAATGAACCCATAGGTTGCAAGAAGGTTTACAAGGTGAAGTATAATGTTGATGGTAGCATAAGCAAGTATAAAGCACGATTAAAAGGATATGCATAGACATATGACATTGATTCTGAAGAAACATTCAGCCCTATAGCTTAAATGGCTACTGTCGGAGAACTTGTTGCATTAGCTACTATGAAAGGATGGATTTCGCATCAGATGGATGCGAAGAGTGCCTTCTTACATGGTGATTTTCATGAAGAACTATACATGGAGCAAACACAAGGATATGAGGATTCAAGGCATGTAGAATATGTTTGAAAGTTGCAAAACACTTTGTATGGGCTTGAATGAGCCCCTCATGCTTGGCATGCAAGGATTGCATATTATTTAACCACCATGGATTTTCTATGTGTGATGGAGATCACTCATTATATGCAAGGAAGGGTGATGATGGCATCATGATTGTGGCTATTTTTGTTGATGACTTGATTGTAGGTGGTGATAATGAAGAAAGCATTAAAGAGGTAAAGAAACTCCTTATGTAGGAATTTAACATGTAAGATCTTGGTATGCTTCGCCATTTTTTGGCCATTGATTTTATACATACAAAAATAGGAATATGGACTACATTGTAGGACTTCAAAGTCAATACATGCAGGCCCCCAAGAAACTACATTTAGATTGTCAGAGATGCACTCTACTTGCTACTTTGGATTATGCATTGTTTTATGAAAGAGGGGAAAATTGCAAGCTCATGGATACAGTAATGCAGATTGGGATGGTAGTATTCCATATAGAATATCTAGTAATGGCAGGTGTTACATGGCGCAGTAAGAAGCAACCCACTATTTAAGAAGCAACACGGGAAGCATCATGACTAGAGATGCTAGTTGTAGATTAAGATGTGGATGTGAAAAATCCTATCATCATTTATTGTGATCATCTTAGCAGCATTCACTTAGTATGAAATATTATTTTTCATGCTAATACAAAGCATATAGTGGTACATTATCACTTCATTAAAGAAAAGGTGTTAGAAGGTGATATTGATCTTGTTTATGTGGACGTATGAGCAAGTTGCTGATATTTTCACTAAAGCACTTGGAGCGAAGAAGCTGAAGAAGTTTCAAAAGATGCTTGGATTACAGGATATGATGTTGAGCATGACGGGGGCTATTGAGATATCAAGCTCAACATGTGATGATTGAGGATGACACGTATCACTTTTTCATTTCCCTAACATGTATAGTGGCCACACTAGTATATGTCATGCATAGTTTAGTACTATTTACTAAATTTATCAATCGAGAGTGATGACACAGTTGTTTGTTGCCAGCTCACTCAATCGCGGACATTAGGATTTTCCTTATGTATTGTTCTTTGTATATTGCACTAGTTCTATTGTTGTATTGGGTCATTCTTGTATATTCATT
>CM035432.1:88470776-88628276 GCA_020310875.1 Ceratopteris richardii | reverse complement strand
AATAGGTGGCTTCAATGAAAACTCATGATTCGTGCAAGTTTATGGATTTTATCAAGGCATATTTTACGACCAAAATTAGAAGTATTATATGCAAATTGTGTGATTCAATTGCATCGATTTCTTCTAAAGAGATAGAGGCACAATCACAATCACAATCGATTTCTTCTAGTTTAAAGTAAGGTCCAAAGTGAAAATCTCCATCAGGGGTCACAATGATCTCACTATGAGGAAGGCACACACATTATTCAATTTGTAATGTCAAATGCTTTTCAGTGTCGTAATATTTCCTCCAACTTTCCGATTTCCTATCGATGATGAATAACATATGCAGTGCAAAAATAAGAGATTTTTTGTTTCTTTCACCTCATAATTTCCATGAATTCTTTCCTCAGATAGCCATCTTAATTCTTTATGAGGTTCAATATTCATATTTCAGACTTCAATAATGCTTTGATTGTTTTAAAATTGGCCACGAAACTCATTTTATTAGGACCTGCATTTTAAAAGATTGTATACATAAATTGAGGAGATGCTTGAAACATAGGGAGAACCTAGATATGTAGACCGAAAGTCAGTTCGATTTTGAGGACAAAACATTCTCAAAGATATTACTTCAGATTTTTCTTCTGAAAATACAAGACGACATTGTGGATCCCAAAGAGCTTTTACATTAAATAAGGAGTTACACTCTCTTATCTTCTTGTTTCTTGAAATGGTTCTCTTGGCATGTTGGCGGTGGAGATCTTTGCTGAACGATAGTTCAGTTACTAGGAATGTAATGGAATATTAAATGAATCTGCAATATGTAATGGAATATTAAAAAAAACTGCAATATGTAATGGAATATTCCATTGTAAAGCAATGGAATATTAAAGAAATCTGCAATATGGATGACATTCAAGTACGAAGCATGAAATGATCAATCCTTTTTCTTTATGGTAAGCAAATAAATGTAAGTAGTCTCTCTTGATTTCTTAGAATCTGTTAATTTTTACATATTATAAAATTTAGTACGAACTAGCTCCCTTGTTCAATTATTTTCAACCGTCTACCATTACATTGATTTTGGGCTTTAGACTTTGAATAGAAACATTTTCAATCATATTTTCTTTCGGCCTGTGTTCTTAGATTTCGCTTTCAATTTTCAGAATTTGATAGATTTTTCCAATGGTAAATGCTGACATGCTTCTCTGTTCATGATCTTTTTGGTTGATTTCCCCTTTAATATAATTAGAGATCTTGTTAAAAGACATAGAGCTTTTTGGTTTTTAATTCTGAATATCATTAAGCTCTGCTGGTCTCTAATCGATAACGTTTGTCTTTCATTTTCATTTTAAAGATAGTCTCAATCTCAAAATATCTGAGGATGTTACCGATTTCAGCCAACATGGTTTTTTATCCAAGTTGTTGGGAATATTAGAAGCTTCTAGATAAATCATATGATGGCAATTGAATAATGTAATGGAAAAATATCTGAGGATGTTACCGATTTCAGCCAACATGGTTTTTTATCCAAGTTGTTGGGAATATTAGAAGCTTCTAGATAAATCATATGATGGCATCCACATCGAAGCCCCTCTCAAGCAACAAAAGGGTGTGGTGTAGTGGTTTGCATTGAATGCCACCGGGCAGGGTGCCTGGGTTCAATTCCCACCAGCTAGACATTTCAAATTCCTTGTACTTTCAAAAAAATTGCATTCTGACTGTGGTTAAATTTGGGTGAACATTAAAACATCTCCTATCAATCCCCAAACCAAACAAATTGCTCATGTGGATCGTGTAATGCCAACTTGATAGTGAACTTGAAGTACTGTCAAGGGCAAAGTACCAACACAAAAGGTTACTCACCTAATGGTGACCTTGTGGAGGGGAATTATATCATGTATATCCTTATACCATCTACAAGCACAAGTATGGAGCATACTAGTATGGGAAACATCTATTAGTTGAAAATCTAGAGAGCTAGTAACACACAAAAGAACCAAGAGGGCTACAAACAAGGGTAACATTAGGAGGGATACCAAAAAGGGTCACATTAGGAGGAATATCAACAAGGTTAACATGTTGTACCAGTCCAAATTCGTTTGTGTGGTATCCACATAGGTATCATGATGGCTATCATGCATCCATTATTACCTTGCCACCAAAAGAGGTCATGATCATGCGCTACTAACATGGCCTCTATGGTCACCAACGTTTACTCTATTGATCCTTTTTAATGGTGTGTACAAGCACAAAATTTTATATAGGTATAAAATCCTCTACCAAGGGTTGTTGGATTATTATCGAGTCCTTCTCACAACACATAATTTACATGTAATAATTTGATGAGAAGCTTAGCATCCTACCCATGAGCTCACCCTATGGAACAAAAATTAGGACCCACACCATATTTTGAGTAGAAAAGGATGACTCCTATGGTGTCAAGACCCCATTAGGCCAAAAGCAACTATTACATAATAGATTACATAGTGGTGATGGCTCTTCACTAGCTAAACCATGTACGTGGGATAGCGTAGATCCATGTGCTCTATGTTTAACCTCACTAGGCATAGCACGATGAACATTCTGGTGGAAAATGAAGGCTCCATCCACATGCAATCACCTACTAGCATGGATACTCATGCATGTCTATGACAATCTCATACACAAGGTCCAAAGAGATGTAGAATCCATGTTCCTACCACAAGGTCTATGTGCCAATAATCAATTAGCATGCTCCCCATGTGTGTGCATGAACATCTCATACATAGCACTTCAAGAATAAGGGGAGAAATAAAAGGGTAAAGGTATAGACTCCTCCGTATGGTTTCCCCTCTAGTACCACTCCCTTCCTCCATGGGTAGGTGGGTACTAAGAGCATGTCATATCTCTATGTTGTGGTTGGCAAGGAAAGAATTGCACCTATAAATTGAGGACATATATAAACATCTAGAACTCCATCTCAACCAATGGATTGGATGTGATACCCATGCTACCTCCTTGTATTGAATGTTTTAGGAAACCACCCCCAATAGGTAGTTCATAAAGCATGCAAATTTAAATTATCACTGATCGATGAGCTCTACTAGATTTGTGCATGTTATTATGCTTTCTACCTCCTTGTAGCATAAGGTTGTAATATTCATGTTAGATCCTTCCAATATTAGACCTAGAACACACGAAACAACACAATCCTTATTCATAAACATAGAAAGGAGGATACTAGGATCAAATCAAGGTACATAGGGATCCACCCCTTAAGCCTAGAGGTTTGTAGAAAAGAGGGTGGAAACCATCTCAAGGGCATGGTTTCCCATACCACCATACCACATCATATAGGTGTATGGAGAAAAACATGGGCAATAGTTCAAGAGCCTCATAAGAAGGATGAATCACAAATGAGCCCATAAGTCCTATTTATACTCTCTTTTAAGGAGGTGGACCAAATCCCACTAGGGAAAATACTCCATGGTTGGCCAAGTGTAGCTCAATGATGAGTAGCACCTCCTTTAATGTCAATCCGGGAAGACATGAGGATGGTATGAAGACCTCGAGCAAGTGAAGGCACAAATATGTGAGTGAGAAGCACGCAAACATGCACACACATACACACACGCACACACACGGCAAGAACAAAGAGAGTAAGACAATGGAATCACTTCTATTATAACCAAGTTCTCATACAAGCTCAAAACTACAAGAAGCTAGCTCAAAAATGAGCTCTCTAGCTCTATTTATAGTTTTTGACTAGCTTTGGCCCTATCCAGACCTAGTGTCCAGCCTAGTTAAAAATTAGGTTCCAGGGCTTATTCGAGGGATCAAACGAGATCTAAAAAATATGAAAATTGGTAGGCAACTACTTCTAAGGCTCCTCAAGCTTGAGGACTCCTCGGATTGTACAAAATGGAGCTACAAAAAGGTGAAACAATATTTACAAGGGTTTTTAGTGATGAGAATCACTTTTAAAATGATGTAAGGTTTGAAAAAATTTAATGGGTTGCCTTAGTGCTAGATCTGCATGTATGCCATACTTGCTTCTCCCCATATGATGCCAACACTCTCCCCCCCCCTAGCGTCTGTCGTCTCCGACAGACCTCTGCTCCACGGTTTGATCAATGTACTGTTGTAATATGTCGGTTGCCAATTCTTGTTCTTTAATCCGTAGTCCCCGGACCAAATCTCTTTGCAGGGCATCCCAATTTACTGCTCCAGGCATGTCAGCTTGTGGCGTGGTGTAGAGCTCTGAGTGCATTGTTTGTTCACATGCGAATAGTTGTAGTAGGTGGGTTGGGCGGGGCACGAACACTTCTGAGTGTGTTTCCCAGAACCCCATTGTGAACATGTCATCAAACGTTTGCTTGTAGCAAGCAGGGAGATACCTGATTCTTGCGTGCCATGCATAAGCGACTCGTATGCTCGAGGTTGTGCTCATATCATAAAGTAGGTCATAGTTACCGTTGATGAAGCCCGGAATTGGCGGCTAGATATTACGTACATTTCAAAAAGTCTTTAGCACCACTTGCATCATGTCCAAAATTTTGAGCATCATCTGTGCAGCGACATCTCGCATGGGGTGGAGGCGTGGCATCCAATGTCTGATGGTAGCTATCATATATGCTACGGTAGGTGTGCCTGTTGGTGGTGCGATCGAGGGGTAATTCAGCCATTGTTTGCAATTTGCGTTGTTCCAAACCTTTATAGCAAATGCTTTCCATGATCGTCTCCTTTGTACTAGTCCGAAGCAAGGGTTATACTTCAAATGCATGGGAGTGTGGTCCCATGTTCTAAGCATTTCCGGATAGGTTTCGAGTAACTTTTTCCTCCAGATGGGTTGGAATATGGCCCCTTTTTTGGCTGCCTCTGGAATATCCTCTGGTTAGAATTGTGTTGCGAACGTGGGGTACCTGTTAGTGACTCTTTTGATTTCTACGTTGTAGTCGGCCAATAATACAAAATAGGGTTTATATTGTAGTCGGAAGCTAGCGGGGTCGATGGGTGCCCTTGGAGTATTCTCTATGGCGGCTTCGAGGTTGTCTTGATTTTGTTGCTGTAATCTCCTATTTTCTTCTTGGGCAGCTGCTAGGTGTCGTCGGAGTAGAGCCATGTTTCTTTGTAGCCTTGCATTACGGGCTAGTTGATCTCTCAGTTGTTCCTCCATAGCCTTACCCGTCTCCGTATACTTGGCTTCCAGCTCTACATTCGATTGTTGGAGGGCGGTCACTTCGTGTTGTAATGTTGTATTACTTAACTCCAAGGCATTGACCCGTGCCTGGAGGTGGGAGGACAGAGTACACAGCTCCTTATTGTTTTCTTCCAATAATCTGTATTCTTCCTTAAGCTGGGCAGCGGCTTCGAACATGGTGTCCAATGCATGACTGAATGAGGTGGATGCAGAGGTGGAGGTGAAAGATGCAGGGGGTCGGGAAATGGGAAAGGGAAAAGTGGATGTTGTGCTGACAGTGAGTGTGTGTGGTGATGTGCGTGAAATTACAAGTGGTGATGTTGAGACAAATGTGGTGGTGAGTGGTCCTGTGGAAGGTGAAATGTCCATAGGATCGGACGTGATGGTGTGTGAAGTGTTAATCGTGAATACGGGAATGGTAGGTGGTGTGTTAGTGGTGGTAGTGAATGTGAGGGAGGTGGGTTGGGAAAGGGACTTTTTATTATAATTCTCTATTTGTTGAAGTATATTTACAAGGCTTGTTAAGAATGGAGGTCGGGTGATGGGTGTTGGTTCTGACAAGGTCCAGAGGGCCTCAGTGGTGCGGGGTTGGGAAAGAGGGATAGTATCGGTAGACGGGAATGAGTGTGTTAAGATTTGGGTAGTGGCAAGTGGCTGTCCGAGGGCTGGGAAATATGAAGGGTGACCTATTATAGTTTGGTCGGTGGGGGGGTGGCCTATATGGGGTTCAAGAAGTTGGCTAGAACTAGTGGATGGAGGTAAAGGGCAGGATGGAGAAATGGTGGTGTGTGGTATAGTTTCACTAATGGCTATTACTGGTTGTTCAGGAATACTGGTAGTGAGGGTTTTGGAGGGCGGGATGGGAGGTGATGGTGGAGATGGTATCTGTGTATTTACATCTGGTTCATCAATGTTAGTTGGGCTGGCCATGTGAACATCTTCTTGGGTGGTGGTAGGGAGGGTTGTAGAGACTTCCACTTGAATCATCTTCCCCCTTCATGGTCGTGTATCGATCCTTCGTTGATCATATTGAGGAGGGTTGCGATGTAACATGATCCGCATAGCTTCTATAATCCCATATGTCTCCACCAAAAGGTTCAATGATTCTACAAAGTGGGGATCCGCGTTCTCCGCTTGCAACATCTGGTTCACTGGTGCTCTATTTGCCTCTTCTGATAGCTTATGTCTTTTTTGTACCTGCTTGATTGTTTTGTAGAGCCTTTTAAGTTGTGCAGTGTGAGCAGGGGTTTCCTCCTCACTCTCCTCTGATTCATTCCTCTGCATCTCCTCTTGTTCATGTGTGCCTCCCGCCTGAGTGTGTTGTGCCTCATCTTCCCAATGTACCCTTCTTGCCTCACTCTATGGCCGTTCTCTTTGGGATGATGATCCGAGACCGTCATTGTCAGAAAATAATTCGCTCTCAGACAAGTGTGCTGTTTGTAAGAAGCTTTCAAAGTCAAAGGATGGATCTGCTGCCAATGTAGCCATGGATACAAACTTAGCATCTGTGGGTAGTGGGGGGGCTGATGGAGTGGGTTGTACCAAGTCTCCTGATTGTAGTCCTTGGAGATCGATCGTGAAAGGGGCTACTTGTTCTTCTTCTCTACAGGAGGTCTCTATGGCAATTTCGTGAGGAATCAGAACCTGTGAAAATGATCCACGCATTCTTTTAGTGGGTTGAACCCCTGATTTCTGCCCCTGGAAGAATTCCAATTGTGAGTACTTGAGGGCTCGTGCAATTGGCACATCATAAGCCAGCCATCTATAGATGATTCTTGTAATGGCGCAGTAGCCATTCAAAGTAGGCTTCCTCACTCCTCGCTTGCCTGCTTCATATAACTGATCAAGGATCCATACTGGCATTTTCATAGGTAAGCTCCCGGTCTCTGCTAGGTATAACCCATACCAGATCTTCTTATGAGGCTGGGTGAACCGGTCTTGCGCTGGAAATGTGAAGTGTTGAAGGCACATCCGTAGTGGTATGGTGATGTTGGGGGTGAGGGCACACATTTCTTTCAACTTCTTGATTTTGTTGTTCTTCATCGACTCTGGTATCAAAGGATCTTGATCGGAGGGTACATGGGTGCCATACATCTAAAGGTCCTCCCTGATTAAAGTGATATTCAACTCAAACTTCTTCATTTCTTCCTAGTTTGATAGAGAGGGCACCAGGAATGTGCCTAAATGATCTTTGTCTCCTCTCGCCTTGAGAGTTGCAATCAAGTAGTAGCACCAAAGAAAATCAGCTAGGCAAGGCTGCACTAAAATAATCTTGCAATCCCGCTTTTTGCCAAATATCTTGAAGAGGGGCAACATTTTGCAATGCTTCAAATTCTCGTGAGAAGAACTGAAAGGTCCACCACACTCCTCCACATTCCAACTTGGATTCCCAGATATGATTTGCGTCTCCCAAATCTCCTAGCATCTCATTGAACCAATGAGAATGCCCCTTTACTCTTTCTGTCAAGCCACTTGGTGGATCCGGAATGGGAATTCTTCTCACATTCAAAAGCTCTTTAGGCCTTGCTGTCAGTGGGGCCTCCACAGGCATGGTATCCCAATTGCTTTGAGTGCTAGTGCCTGCCTGAGAGCTCGTGCCTGCTGCTGCTGCCATGGGAATCGGGTGCTTATCTGCTAGAAGAAGAAAGGCACATTAGTGTTGCATAGGAAACAGGATGTAATGGTGTTCCCTTCACAATACTAACATGACAATCCACATGGTTAGTGGTTAGAGGTGAAGTGTTTGTGATAGATGTGAGTGATGATTAGAGGTTAGTGTCATGCTATATGCATACTTTGGGTATGCGATGGACTCAGAATGCACCTATATCAGAGTGGATGGATTTAGAAAATTGGGTCAGGGGTTTGATACAGGGTTTAGTTCGCCAAACTTTAATCGGGGATTCGTAGTTCTTAGAGCTAAAGACAGGTAAATATTTATGAGCGAGATTGTGTTGGATTTGGAACCTTTTGGGTACCCATTTCCAGACAGTCCTAGGTTTGACTGAGTGTGTGTTAGTGTGGGGTTTAGGTAGAGTTCCTGAGTTGTTTTTCAAGAGGACTTGTGAGTGTTGAATTATGCCCGTGATTGGAGTTGGAGCTATTTGTGCTCGTAAACAGGCCTTGGGCACCCATATCTGTCTAGCATTGGGGCTAGCCTTCATTGACCGCTTAGGGACCCAAATAGACGTGGTATGCCTAGGAGGTTGCCTAGGGTACTCCTTCACTTGTATCCTTGCTGGTGTGGCTTGTGTTGTGCCTCCTCGAGAACCTGTTACTAGAGCCGTGGGTTTTCCATCCTTGCATATCCAGATCTGCTTTGCGCCACGAGTTACTCCTTGTTGCACTGGTTGGCGCTCCTCCCTCTTGATCGGCGGCCTCCTTCATGTCGTGTGATGTTTGGTCTGCATGTTTAGAATCTTCTTTGTAATAGCTAGGAATTCCTCATTGACTCATGTACCTTCGGTAAGATTGACAATCCTCTGCACCATAGAACTCTGGACAAGAACATCATCGTTATCTTCATGTGGATTCTTGGAGAGACCAGGAGTTGGTGCCGTTCCTAATGGGTTGAGTGCTTGATTTTCCAATTCAATCGTAAGATAGCTTTGGCCTGCCCAAGCCTGAAGAAGTCCACTTCTTAGGTTGAGGTTGACTGCGTGATTATAGATCCAATCTTGGCCCAATACAAGAGGTTCGGTAAGATCCTCGTCTTCACATACTAGCACTTTTGCTGGCATGAGGACCTCTTGAATGTAGAGGGGAAGCTCCACCTCTCCCATGCAAGGGGTTTCGACACCTCCTAATCCTATGAGATATGCTTCTAGGGGTTTTACCTCCAATTGCAATTGTTGGCAGTAAGAAAGGCGAACTGCACTAGTGGCGGCTCTTGAATCAATTAAAGCTCTCACGCTCCTTGTACTGTTTCCTTGTCCTACTTCTAGGGTCACAAAAGGTCGTCGATCAACTATCGTATGGGTCCGCTTACCTGAAGCCTCACACATGGCAATGTGATAACCATGAGCTTCAAGATTGTTAGTCATGGCCTGATCTCTACCTTATCTTCGTAGTTTCATTCGTCGAATGCGTTCTAAAGCTTCGGCATGTGCTTCTTCTCGAATTCGCTTTTCCTCTTCCTTACGTTTTTTTGCAGTAGTGAGTCGATTAAGCATTTCTTCGGTTAGTGGTTCTTGATATAGCTTGACTCTGCATCCGCTTATGTAACTTGGTAGTATGTCACCTTCTAGAGTGGCTAGTTGTACTACTCCACTTGTGGAGATCCTATTGATTATCATAGGTCCGTAGCCTCTTTTCTCCAATTTTCGTGCATGTTGCTTCAATGTGTAGACTAGGATTAGGTCTCCTGCCTTCAAGCCTCTATCCTTCACATGTATATCAAAATACGCCTTTTGCCTCTTCTTGGCTGCATAGATTCCTGCTGTAGCTCTCAATCATGTCTCACCTAAACGTTCAAGATCAAAGATTCTAGAGGATAGTTCATGGCCGGTCCAGTCATGCTCTTGTGCTACTTTCAAGGTACGTATCAAAAAATCCAATGGTAGCACTGCATTCTGGCCAAATACCATCTGAAAGGGTGTGGCTTGGAGTACAGTTTTATAGGCAACTTGATATGCCCAAACAGCGTGGTGTAGCTCTTTGTCCCAATCAGAGCGTTTGTTATTCACCAATTTAGTCAGCACATTGCATAAGATCTTGTTTGTGCTCTCGGCCTGGCCATTAGCTTGTGGGTGATAAGGGGCAAACTTCTTATGTACTACCAAGAATTCTTGGAGAAGGTTTTCTATGACTTCATTCAAGAAGTGTGTGCCTCTATCACTTACTAATTCTATTGGTAATCCGTATCTAGTGAACACATTTTCAAATAAGAACTTTGCTGTTGTTTGAGCATCATTCTTCGTAGTGGCTTTCACTTCTACCCACTTGGTCAGATAGTCCGTGGCCACAATGATGTACTCAGCATGTGAACCCTTAGCTGGGGGATTAATAGGACCAACAAAGTCTATTCCCCACTTAGAGAATGCACGTCCACCCATCATAGGTTACTTTTTTAAGGTTAATACACGCACGCAATTTTCCATTCTTCTTGGGCACAACCACAATGGGGGATACCCATTCACTGTGCTCAATCTCATAGATAAACCCAGCTTCTACCAATCTATCTATCTCCTCCTTGATCTTAGCAGCGTAGTTATCATTGTATGTATAGGGCTTCTGCTTAGATGGTATGGCATCTGAGGTCATGGGAATCGTGTGTGAGCATATGTCTAGGTCGACACCTTTCAGGTCCTTGTAGCTCCAAGCGAATACATCTCTGTACTCTCTTAGCAAAGCTACCAACTCTTGCTCTTCTTCTTCCGTCAGGTCATGCCCTATGTAGGTGCATCTTTCGTCTCCCTCTTCTATGGCGACAACTATTTTCTTGGTACTTTCCTTGCTATCATAGGCCTCTCATGCTTGTGCCTCATGTTTAGCATTCTTATCATGATTCTCCTATCGTCTATCTCATATTTTTTAAAGTTTTCAGGGACCTCAAACAAGGATTCTTCTGCCTCCGGAGTGACTTCCTTCTTCTTTCTTTTCTTTCCTCCACTCTTAGTGGCTACTTGTGTGGCTAACCTCACATCATTCGTGATTTCTCTGTGTCTCTGGGAGTAAGCTTCAACTTCATAGAAGTATTCTTCATCTGATGCAAAAGGTGGGTCCATAATGATTGACTCTAAGTCGGAGTCACTTGCATCCTCAAATGTATCAGGGCTAGGTTCGCATTCCTCTAAAACTGCATCTCCCATGATTGGCTCTATTGAGAAGACTGAAATGTCATAGCCATCCTCATCATAGTGGGGTGTCCACTGCTCTTCATTGATGGCTACATCCATTGTTGCTAAAATTTCTGCCCAGCTGTGAGGTTCAAACTCTTCATCGGGAAATACTACAGGTGCATAGGCTGGGTCTTGAATTGATCTATGTGTCTCTTTCACACCTACCTCTCTGGCTTTTTCTCTTTTCTCTTCTTCTACTGCCACTTTGCACATCCATAAGTGGGTGTCTTCATGCATCCATGAGGATCCTGATCCTATGGAATGCACTGACTCCGTGTCATCCTTGGCTCTATGGATGGGATTCCATTGAATGGGCGGTACGTCTCTATGAGAGTAATCCTTGAGATTGACTTTGGTTGTAACTCCTAAGTGTTGCAAGTATAAGGAATTGGTTCCCCAGTCCTGTACTACTTGCAATTGCCGCATAAATGGCCTTCCCAAAATCATCTCGTAGGCTTGGTTTCTGCTAAAGTCGCATATAGCAAAAGTATGTTCGAACTCAACACCACATGTAGTGAGAGTTATGCCTTCTAGCAATCCCAAGGGCCTCTCAATATGGCCATCGGCCATCTGCAATTTCATTCTCATCGGTCGGAGTGCTGGCTTGCCCCAACGCTTCCATAGGGAAGTTGTAGCAATTGCAACTCCGGCACCTGAGTCCAAAATTGCCTTGGTTGTGTATCCTTGATGGGTAACTGGTAGATAGGTATTTCCTTCTTCTCCTTCACTCATGTCTCCTATCTTATCCAATGGTATTTCAGGCACTGTTCTATGAGATCCTACCTGGGAACGCGATTTCGCTATGTCTGGCACTTGTTTGGCTACATGTTTCCACACTTCTGGCTTAACTTTGAGTAGCTCTTCTAAAGTGAGATTGCACTGCACTTAAGTGTTCTTTACTACCTCTGTATTCCTAGGTATGATTGAATCTTCGTTTCTTATCATGACTGTGGGTGCTCTCAGGCAAGTAGACTTGGTTTCCCATGGGCCTGTGAAATGTGGTAACTCTTGCAAGGAATTAGACTCAAAGTCTAACCTCTCATGAGAGTGGGCACTTTCCTGTTCTTCATAAATAGAAGGGATGTCATGTGGGAACTGATCATGTGCGTCATCCACGAGTTCAATGGGAGGAGGGACTTCACTCTCCTTTGCCCACTTCTCTTCTTGAATCTCTCTCAGGAACTCTGGTGAATACCTATTCATAGAAGAAGAGGTGTCTGGTTCAGTGGAGTTAGGCACATAAGCTCCCTGGGGAGGAATGCTTATTCTATCACTTGCCCTCTCCTTAGCCTGGGAGGTGGCTCCTTTTCCAGACTTTGCAAGTAACCTCTCCAATCTATCCAATAGACCATCAAAGTGCAATGGTGTTTTGATGGGGTTAGAGCCATTGAACAAGCGACTGGCTTCAAACATGGCTTGCGCCAATTCGACCATTTTAGCACAAAGCTTTGTTCGCTCTATCTCTAGATCGGCTCTAGGGTAACATTTCTCATGATCTGTTACATTGGGCCCTTCTTGGATTCTGGCCTGATATGCTTTAAGCATCATGTCTAGATCTTCAGGAGTGGGATCGGCTAGGACTGATCCTACTCTGGGTGGTGGGTGGGTTAAGGTTGGTGTATTGGAAGGTTGGGGAATGGAAGAAGATGGATTGGCGGGTAAAGGGAAAGGTGGTGGAGGGGTGGTGTGAGAGTGGTTTTGAGATGCGAGTTCACTTATCTTTGCTTTGGTTTCTCTCAAGCTTTCTTCAAGTTCGCTCATTTTCTGTGACCATTGTCTTTTCATTCTCTCCCGGCTATCTCTCCATGCTCTTTTCCTTTTCTTGGTTATACTCTCTGTCTTTTTTAACCTCAGAACTCTTTTCCTGCCCTACTCCTTGAGTTTGCTGCAAGGCTTGGGCTCTAGTGACCACATGCACTGTGGTTGTGGAAGTTATACTTCCCGTAGAGTCTACCACTAACCCAATGACGTTGATAGGAGTGATTTTAGGCATGTTATTAGGGTTCTTTGGGCAATCTCGTAGGAGATGCTCTTTTCCGTAGTCTTGATAGAAACCCTGAATTGTCACTGGTTGGGTTTGTGTAGGGGCAGGCAGTGGACAATCACATATAGGGTGATCTCCCTGACATCTGACGCATGGTCCTCTAGGAAATGGGGGTCGTACCTGCCTAGGTTGAGGTCTAGAGTTGGGGTTTGTGTACATGACATTAGCATACTCAGGCTCCCCACTATTTTCACTTGGGTCCTCATAATAGTATGACTCATTATGCTCGGGTGACTGCATGTAGTAAGCCTGTGGGCTATCAATATGTGTGGACTCAAAACTATGGTCACTTGGATCACTGTCTGATAGCAATGGGGTGACTGGGACTATGGCTCTGTTCGGATTTTCTTCAGCAGATGCATATTTCACTGGGATCACATTGGTTGGAGCAGGGGGTTGCTGCACTAGGACTGGTTGAGGTCTCTGCTGCCCTTGATAAGATGGCTGATAAGGTTGCTGTGGTCTGTTGTATTGTTGTGGTGCGTACTGATTCTGGTATCTACCCTGTTGAAGATAAGGCTGAGGGTAATTTTGCCTAACAGTTTGTTTGTTATATGGGCAGTCCTGTGCAGTGTGGTTGGTGTACCTGCAGTACTGGCTACTAGGATTCACCTGGGGTTGGGCCATAATGGGACATACATTTGCCATATGGTCACCTCCACAAGTGTAGCACCGCTTAACTGGGGCAAATCTTGGAATTTGTTTGCTGGAGACACCTAGTTTTTGAGCTACCTTCTCTGCAAGTTCCTCAATGGATGTGGACTGACCAGATGTGAGACTACTAGAGCTATCCGAATCCTTATAGATTTTTTATAGCTCTAACTCCTCGCCTAGATTATCCTCAATGTCTATGCACATGCGCACGCATTCTTCTATAGTTCTGGGGTCCTTCAAATACACATATGACCTAAGCTTGGTGCTCAACAAGCCATCTAAAAACAAAGCCACTTGCTTGGCTGGTGTGGGTAACTCAGGCATCAGGCACCTCTCTAGGTATTGCCTAAACCGTCTTCCTGCTAGTCTGACCGTCTCTTGAGGTGTTTGCTTGAAGCTATGAATTAGTGAGGAAGTGTTGTGCCTTATGCCACTCTTAGAAAACTCAATGATAAATGCCTCTAGGAGCTAGTCTATGTTTCTGAAATGCCTCTCGTTCAGTGGTTGAAACCACGTAAGGGCAGTGTTCCTAAGGGTTAGACCAAAAGCATTATATTGTGTGAATAGGTCCTCTACCTGTTCAGCTTTCAAGACTTGCCTAAATTCTGCCACATGGTCATAAGGGTCTCCAGTGCCATCGAAGTAATTCTTCATGGACTTCACTAGTTGAGTTGGCCTCAGGATCCTAGTGTGTTCTCTTGGCCTTGGCAAAGGAAAATCATCAGCATTTCTTTGGTTCCTTGGGTTTCTAAATCTCTCGGTTTCTTCTCTATCCGTCCCTGTTCTCCTTCTTTCTCTTCCCTAGGGGTTGGCAAAGCTTACTTTAGGTCTATCTCTACTTCTATCTCCTTGAGCTCCATGGGCCTGGGAGGTGCCAGCTCCTTGCTAACTATAGGACATATTGGACCGTGGTTGGGGAAAAACAAATTCACCCTTCCATGTGTAGGCATGTCTGCCATGCTCGATGACCACGAAGATCCTCTTTGATGTATTGTCTAGGTAGGTTACTTTGCCTGAGCTATCAGGGTCTTTAAACTCATAGATTGTGAGAGCACTTACTTCCTAAGGCTTGGCAGGTTTATACCTCCAAAAAGCCTCATCAGTTTCTCGGTTTAAAAGCAAATCTATGCTTTTATTATCTTGTGGAATCAACTCTGGAGTCATGATTCTGGTCAAGACGGATTTACCACGGGGAGTTCTTGGCTCTCTCTCTAAATTCCCTTGCTCTATATCACCCATGTCGATCTCCACAATCACATTTCCAAACTCATCTGTTCTATCAGGAAGAGTGGTGACTACATATATAGTCCCCTCTTTATCTAGGTATGCTCCATTCTCAAACTTGACTACCGGGTGTTCTAGTCCATGGGGTTGATCAGGGTTCTTAATCTGGACCACAGATCTTCTCAGGCCGTCTTCGTAGATGCGAGCACCTAGACGATTAGTCCTGATGTATTCCAATTGAGTCTTGTAAGGTCCTTCTGGCTTTTCTAGATAAGCCACCCCTAAACTACCTACAGGTCTCTCCATGTTATAGGACATCTCAGAATCACTTGTTTCTGATCGGGGAGTGTATGGGTAATCACTCAACTGCTGGGCCCAAGACCTAGCAATGTGATTGATACTAGCTTCAGAAGATCTGAGGCTTTGTCTGTCTCGGCCTAAGTGTCTACCTGACCTGAGGTTCATATGCCTGGTTTATCTACCCCCTTGGTCCCAAGTACACCCTCGTTGCAGGTGAATTTGTACCAATCACTTTGTTCCTTTTAGTTGATCAATATGTTAAGCACTTGTTCAAGATCACGTCGTCAGGAATATTTAAGTGAAGTTCGCACTTGATAAGTGATCGATTCGAGTTTACTTTTGTCCCTTAGGGTTTTCGCACTTAAGACTTACTTAATGCTTGCACTTAGTTGATTAGTTCTCTTGGACTTGATTCGTGCCTAACGTTGCCCTAATTAATTACCACACCTAAGTCGTACTTAGCCTAGGCTAGGAATTGACAAACGAGGGTTGAGAGAACTTCCAACCTCAATCCTCTGGTTGCTTAGACTGCTGCACAAGCCCAGGAAGCCTTCTCCCAAGCTTGGTACACACCCTTGCTAGCTTGCCTTGGAATGCCTTGCTTGCACACAATGTTCCTGCAAAAGTTCTCAAGTTAATATAGCTCCTTTACCACAATGGATTGACTGGCACACATCAGCAATTACAGGCCCCCCTTGGAGTAACTCACTGTACCCCCAAAATCTTATGACCACCTAATTCTACCGAATGGCCAACTTAAAAATACATGTTCTAAAACTCCACATATGATTCTTACAAAAACCAGTTGAGGTCCACGTAGGATTCTCAACAAGCTTTCTAACGAGACCAAAATCCCATCAATCGGAGTTCGTATGGTGAAGTTATGACCATTCAGGCACCTAGGTTTCAAAACAGGCTCTCAAGGTTCAGGAAATTCCTCCTTGGTTTCTAGGTCTTTTGCCCACTCCTAAGGCTCTAATGTTATCCCAATATGTCCAAAATTAAGCCCAAATATACCTCAATTCACTCAATTAATTCACTCTATAATTTTATGTGTTAAGCCCATGTATCGCGATAGGTCGGGTCGAGGTGTCGCGATACCTAGGAGTGTCGTGATAGGTCGAGGTGTCGCGATACTTGGGAGTGTCGCGATACCTGGGAGTGTCGCGATACCTAGGAGTGTCGCGATAGGTCGAGGTGTCGCGATACCTGGGAGTGTCACGATAGGTCGAGGTGTCGCGATACTTGGGAGTGTTGTGATACTTGGGAGTGTCGCGATACCTGGGAGTGTCACGATAGGTCGAGGTGTCGCGATACCTGGGAGTGTCACGATAGGTCGAGGTGTCGCGATACTTGGGAGTGTCGCGATACCTGGGAGTGTCACGATAGGTCGAGGTGTCGCGATACCTGGGAGTGTCACGATAGGTCGAGGTGTCGCGATACCTGGGAGTGTCGCGATACCTCGAGGTGTCGCGATAGGTCGGGATATGGTGAATTTTTCTGTTCTGTCTAGTGATCCTAGGAGCTCTAGGGCTGCGCAGTGTCGTGGTGCACTCAGAATCGTGATTGGGGCAACTTTTCGGTGTGTC
Source organism: Ceratopteris richardii (assembly GCA_020310875.1). Taxonomy (NCBI): domain Eukaryota; kingdom Viridiplantae; phylum Streptophyta; class Polypodiopsida; order Polypodiales; family Pteridaceae; genus Ceratopteris; species Ceratopteris richardii. Next base: position 88,611,461 of record CM035432.1, on the reverse strand, counting down.
ACGATAGCTCGAGCTCGACGCCTCAGAGTTTGCACACACAAAATCCGTACCTACTGAGCTTGCTGGAGATGATGATGAAGCTGAAACCTGTAAGAAACATGCAAAAACACACACAAACAAGAACACACACTCTCTCTCTCTCAAACTCGCACAAAGCAAATGAGGGAAATGATTTGGAAGTGGGAATATAAGGTGGAGAAGGAGATGAGGATGGAGATGAAGATGGAGATGGAGATGGAGAAAAATCAGAAATTTACCTACTACTTACCATTCCAACGCGTCCTCTCTACGTCTTTCCATCACACGCTCGTCCTCAAATCTCGAATCCCTGGCAACGGCGCCAAAATTTGGTGTAGCTCAGTGATGAGTAGCACCTCCTTTAATGTCAATCCGGGAAGACATGAGGATGGTATGAAGACCTCGAGCAAGTGAAGGCACAAATATGTGAGTGAGAAGCACACAAACATGCACACACACTTGCACACACGGCAAGAACAAAGAGAGTAAGACAATGGAATCACTTCTATTATAACCAAGTTCTCATACAAGCTCAAAACTACAAGAAGCTAGCTCAAAAATGAGCTCTCTAGCTCTATTTATAGTTTTTTGACTAGCTTTGGCCCTGTCCTGACCTAGTGTCCGGCCTAGTTAAAAATTAGGTTCCAGGGCTTATTCGAGGGATCAAACGAGATCTAAAAAATATGAAAATTGGCAGGCAACTACTTCTAAGGCTCCTCAAGCTCAAGGACTCCTCGGCTTGTACAAAATGGATCTACAAAAAGGTGAAACGATATTTACAAGGGTTTTTAGTGATGAGAATCACTTTTAAAATGATGTAAGGTTTAGAAAAATTTAATGGGTTGCCTTAGTGCTAGATCTGCATGTATGCCATACTTGCTTCTCCCCATATGATGCCAACACCAAGTAATTCAACCCAGGCACCCATCATGGACTTCCTTTGGATTTGGGGATGTAATAGATGTTGGAAGAGATGGATGGGTACCTCAAGGAAGTAAGGTGGTACTACTAAAACCTGCTTTGTACCAGCTCTGATGCACTTCAGAGTTATAAATTAGGCCCTTTTATCTTGCAAATGACACCAAGAAAGTACCTATGTACTTTGGAATTGATAGTTGAAACAATTAATCCAAAACAGACTAGTTCAAGAATAACTAGTGTTGAAAAAATTGCTATTTTAGTCCATATACCTACTGGGTTTTTTACATGGAGCTCATAGCACAGTAACAATTGGTAGAATTCCTTTTGGGGGAATTCAATTAGCTTAGATAGCTAATGATTGCAAGTGGAATCATTCAAAATGATCAACTATGCTCTGAGAAATAACTTGAGCAAATCAGATCTTAAATCGAGTATTTTAGGGAACAACTAGTAGATGACTAGTAAGCACTTCAAAGGCAATTTCTCCCTGATGCCTAAACTAAATGCCTTGAAATTTGTAGAACAGAAAGTAGACTTCAAGCTGGTTCCAGTAAGCCAAAGATTATTTAAAATTGTTGAGTATTCACTCATATATGATCAGAAGTTGACTGTTTTGAGTAGTCATAGCAGAGAAGTAGACATAGATGATCAATGAGCTATATGTATTATAGAACATAATTGTACAGAGTCATTGGCATTCTAATGATGTTCAATACTGATGAATGAAGTGAGCTATAGTGTGAGCACTCAAGTTCTACAGATGATCAAGGAGTGAGCTCTCAGTGAGGCACTTCACTGCGAGATTTTAAAAGGTCTTTTTATATGTGTTACTTCTAAGTTTGAATTTAGAATTAAAGCTTTGGCTCCAATCAAAAGTTCACTCCATTGATTTAGGAGATATTCCCTCAACTTGAATTCGTAGCTAATATTCATCCTAACTCCACGAGTTATAAGCTTTTACAAGATTCTCCAAAGAATTAATGTTTCACAATGGTAAATGATCAAGTAGTTACAAGCTATAGCTCACATGAATCATCTAGTGCTAGTTCCACACAATGTCTTCCATGATAAGCCAAATGTGTAGGCTTGAACATTTGCACCAAGAGCTCCCCCTCAAGCCAAACATCTTGGCTTGCATTGTTTCATCAATGTTTTTGAATATCTTGTAATCCAATCATTGTTTTAACCTAAAAAGCTTAGTACCATCAAGTGCTTTGGTTAACAAATCAGCACATTGCATATTTGTAGATACATATGCTAGTTGAATCTCTTTGCTCAAGAGTTTCTCTCTAACATAGTGATAGTGCACTTCTATATGCTTAGTTCTTGCATGATAAATGGGGTTGGCTGCAAGATGCAAAGAACTAGTTTTATCACCAAAGATCATTAGTGAATGAGTGTGAAGTCTCAAATCTAAGTAGAGCAACCTAATCCAAATAGCTTCTTGTGTAGCATTTTCTAATCCCTTGTATTCAGCCTCTAATGAAGATAGAGCAATAGTTTGTTGCTTCTTAGAAGACCATGAGATGGGTTTATCACCTGCAAAAGATAAATAGCCAGAAGTACTTCTTCTATCATCCTTACATCCTCCCCAATCTGCATCTGAGTACAACTTTGTGTTCAAGTCTGATGTCTATGGGAAGTAAAGACCTTGATTTTGAGTACCTTTGAGGTACTTCAAAACTCTTTTAGCAACTTCCAAGTAAGGTGCTCTAGGTTTATGCATGAATTGGCTCAGAAAACTTACTCCATAACATATGTCAATCCTTGTTAATGTTGCATAGTTTAGATTCCCAACTACGCTTTGATAACCTGCAATGTCTTCAAGCAAATCACCTTCATGAGCACTCAATTTATGATTTACCTCCATAGGGGTGCTAGCTACTTTTGCATCCTCCAAGTGGAACTTCTTCAACATCTCCTGCACATATTTCCTTTGAGTGATGTAGATTACAGAGCTAGTGTATACCAACTCAATTCCAAGAAAGTATTTTAGTAACCCTAGGTCACTGATCTTAAACTCTTGCATCATCTGGTTTTTTATTTGTTTGATTTCATTGGCATCACTGCCTGTAAAAATGATGTCATCCACATATACACATAAATATATCACTTTTGAGTTAATCCTCTTGATAAACAGAGAAAAATCTGCCTTAATCATCATGAATCCTTTGTCTTGAAGATAGGTTGATAGCCTATGGTTCCATGCCCTAGGTGCCTGCTTCAAACCATAAAGAGCTTTCTTTAATTTGCATACATGATTTACCTTGCTTGGATCTTCATAGCCAAGAGGTTGAGCCATGTAAACCTCCTCTGAAATCCACCCATTGAGAAAAGCATTTTTCACTTCTAGTTGATACATATTCCAATTTCTAGATGCAACTACACTTACCAATACTCTGATGGTTGGCCGCTTAGCCACTGGTGAAAAGGTTTCTTCATAGTCTATTCCATGGGTTTGTGCAAAACCCTTCGCCAAAAGCCTAGATTTGTACCTCTTTATGGATCCATCTGAGTTCCTTTTGATTTTGTAAATCCACCTAGAACCAACTACCTTCATTAATGCTTTCTTGGGCACTAGCTCCCAAGTTTCATTCTCTTGGAGTGCTTCTATTTCTTCATCCATAGCCTCCTTCCACTCTGCTTTGGTACTTGCTTCTTCATATGAAGAATGTTCTTCAAGTGATGAATCCTTAGCAAGATAAATAGAATGCTTAGTGACTAATGAAGTATCATACCCATATCTGATTGGCTTCTTACTCTCTCTTTGTGATCCCCTTAAGGCTTGGTTGGATGACTCAGGTATGTCCTCCAACCTCTTCATCTTGACCTTATCTTTTGATTTCCATGCTCTAAACTCTTCCAAGTTGATGGTGTCCTCATCATCTGATTTGATGTCTTCAATTGTGCTTGGCTCCTTGGTGAGGCTTGGAAATTCCTCTTCCAAGTCATATGGAAATTTGAACTTCTTGCATTCACTTTCAAACCAAGAGTCATTCTCATCAAACACATCTCTACTAACCATAAATCCTTTGTTGGATGGATTATAAAGCTTGTACCCCTATTGATTTATATCATACCCTATGAAGATGCATTTCTCTGCCTTAGGGTCTAATTTACCTCTGATTTGAGATGGAACATGCACGTAAACAACACGACCAAATATTCTGCAATGTTCAAGTTATGGTCTCCTACCATTCCATGCCTCGTAGGTGGTCATCCCATCAAGGGACTTAGAAGGTGACCTGTTAATAAGATAAGTGGCAATAGAAATAGCCTCTGCCCATAATTAATTAGGTAAATTCTTTTCATTTAGCATAGATCTAGCTACTTCCACAATCAATCTGTTCCTCCTCTCTACTACTCCATTTTGCTCAAGAGTATATCTAGTTGTGATCTCTCTCTTGATACCTTTGTCTTGCAAAAATGCATCAAACTCATTGGAGAAGTACTCACCTCCTCCATCTGACCTTATCCAATTTAAACTCTTCCCTATTTGATTTTCCACAAGTGCAAGATACTTTCTGAAACAACTGAACACTTCATCCTTATGTTTCATGAAATACAAGATAGTCCACCTATTGAGATCATCAATAAATGACACATCGTACCTTAAGCCTGAAGTTGAAGGCTCCTTGCTTGGTCCCCACACATCTGTGTGGACAAGTTCCAAATAGTCCTCATACATATAGCCTTTCTTTGTAAAGGGTAACCTGTGTGATTTACCAAGTTGAAATGCACCACATTTATAGATCATATGTTCCTTGGATACATTAGGTATCCCAAGTACACATTGATCTCTACATATCTGCTTCAATGTTCTCTCACTAATGTGTCCTAGTCTTTTGTGCCATATCTCTAACTCAGACAAGGTTTGATCCTTATAATTATAAAGTGCAATGTTTCTAGTGTCCTCAAGCGCAAATGTAAACAATCTACCTATTTTCTCTCCCTTTGCAATTCTCCTAAATCCATGTTTGAGGTCCTCCACGAAGGCTCCAAATTTATTGGACCTGACCTGTAGACCCTTTTCCACTATCTGTCCAACACTCATCAATTTTTTTGTGATAGTAGGTACATAAAGAACTCTGCTCAACAGATTCATATTCCCATCAGAAGTTTTGACATTTCCTACCTTAACAACTGAGTGCTTGGTATCATCACCTATCTACACTTGGTGCTTTCCCTTGGGCTCTTCAAGATAAAAAAGGAGAGCTATATTGCCTGCTACATGGTTTGAACCTGAGTCAATATAGAAGAGGTGCTCATCATTTGTACCTTGTTTTGAGGTCATGTTCATGATGAGAAGAGAATCCTCTTGATGCTCTATATAGTTATTGAAATCTTTTCTTGATTTGTATCCTCCTTGATAATTATTTTTGTAGCCATGGTTGTAACCTTGATTATGATTGAATCTTCCTCTTGATTGTGAATAGCCACCTCTTTGGAATCCTCTTCCTCTCCTAGAGTACTCATCTATTGTGTGATTAGACAGTCCACCTGTATTGCATGGGGAAGAGTTGAAAGGTCTCCCCCTACCTTGCTTACCTCCTCTACCCCTTCCTCTTGAATTCCTACCTCTCCCCGCATAGTTAGCTTGAGAAGTAGTACCTTCATCTTCAAACTTCTTGCTCTTTCCTTTATCCTTAGACTTTCCTTTATCTGTATAGAGGGCAGAAGAATTGTTACCTCTTGATGGTTCACCATTTTTGTTGAGCTTGGCCTCATGGGTGAAGAGTTGCCCCATGAGAGTGGTTAGATCAAGGATTTTCATATCCATATAAAGATCCATTGCAATTGTGAAAGATTCCCACTTATCATCTGCCTTGATGCCATTGATTATATGTCTCACTATTTGCTCCTCTTCAATCTCTTCTCCTATGCTTGCAAATTGATCAGCCACATCCTTCACCTTGGTCACATACTCTGAAATATTCTGCTTAGGTTGCTTCTTTTGAGTACTAAACTCCATCCACAATTGGTTTTTCCTAGCTCTTGTATTGGAAGAAAAGTATGAATATCCCAGGTCTCTTGGGAAGTTTTGAAATTCCTAATATGAGGAAGAAGGAAGTCAGAGATACAGTTAAGTAGATATGACCTGGCTAAAGCATCTATGTCACACCATGAGTTGAGTCTTTCTTGCTCCTCTCCTATAGGTTGATCTTTGCTTCTAAATGTGGTCATCTCCTCATCTCCTGATATGTATCCATAGGGACTTCTTCCTTGTAGATAGGTCTTCATCCTCAAAGACCATGCCGGATAATTATTCCTGTCCAATTTGTGAATGAAAGAAGGGAAACCATCTCCCATTTTACCTCAACTTCCTCTGATACCACTATTGGAAGAGATGGATGGGTACCTCAAGGAATTGAGGTGGTACTACTAAAACTTGCTTTGTACTAGCCATGATGCACTTTAGAGTTATAAAGAAGTCCCTTTTAGCTTGCAAATGACACCAAGAAAGTACCTATGAACTTTGAAGTTGATACTTGAAACAATTAATCCAAAATAGACTAGTTCAAGAATGACTAGTGTTGAAAAACTTGCTATTTTAGTCCATACACACGTTGGGTTTTTTACACAGATCTCACAACACAGTAATAATTAGAAAAAATCCTTTTGGGGGAATTCAATTACCTTAGATAGCTAATGAGTGCAAGTTGAATCATTCAAAATGATCAACTATGCTCTGAGAAATAACTTTATCAAATCAGATCTTACCCCCGATAATTTAGGGAACAACCAATAGATGATGAGTGAGCACTTCGAAGGAAATTTATCCCTGATGCCTCAAATAAATGCGTTGAAATTTTACAGCACAAAGTATACCTGGCTCCAATAAACCAAAGATTATATAAAATGGTTGAGTATTCACTGAGATATGATCAGAAGAAGTTGATTGTTTTGAGTAGTCATAGCAGAGAAGTAGACAGAGATGATCAATGAGCTATATGATTGTACAGAATCATTGGCATTGTAATGATGCTCGATACTAATGAATTGAGTGAGCTATAGTGTGAGCTACTCAAGTTCTACAGATGATCAAGGAGTGAGCTCTCAGTGAGACACTTAACCACAGGATTTTACAAGGTCTTTTTATATGTGTTACTTCTAAGTTTGAATTTTGAATTAAAGCTTTGGCTTTAACCGAAAGGTGATGCCATTGATTTAGGAGATATTTCCTCAACTTGAAGTTGTAGCTAATATTCCTCCTAACTCCACGAGTTATAAGCTTTTACAAGATTCTCCAAATAATTAATGTTTTACAATGGTAAATGATCAAGTAGCTACAAGCTACAGTTCACATGAATCATCTAGTGCTTGTTCCACACAATGTCTTCCATGCTAAGCCAAATGTGTAGGCTTGAACATTTGCACCAACAATAGATACATACTTGGAGAAAGTGTATTCCTAGCAGTGAATTTCAAGAGTTCCTTGCCTTCACCTATAGAAAATCTTGGTGAGGTCTCACTATTTTCACACACAACAGTGGTCCAAATCTAAAAATCTATAGATATGGATCATCCTTTGTTATTACATAGTAATCTCTGTTAGTCGGCCGCTGGATTGGCAGTTGTAAAATCAAGAATCTTTTTATATCCCTGCGCACGTACGAAAAGTTGTATTCCTTTTACAATTTCCAAGATGATCTCACACATGTGGAAGCGCCTGTCGATATTCTAGAGGAGTGCATCAAAGAATAGGGCATAATTTACAATATATAACTCCGATTTTAGCAAATAATATATCATTGGAAAGCTCTCAAAATGAGCTTTTTAACTAACCTATTAGATTGGGGATCCAACATAGTTTAAAAGAGGGTTTTTGTTCTCTAGATATGGACTCTACAACAATGGAGGATTTTGGCAATTCACCTTTACCTGGGGTCTCACTTGAGCAACAATTAGATCTTATGTGACAAGAACTTCAAGCAACTCAACAAGCTGTACAAGAACGCGATGCTATGCTCCAGCAAGTACAAAGCGATGATCGTAGCTTAATCAAAGTGGTGAAAGAGATTATCACTACACAAGAAGAAGGTGCAAGTTCCAAGATAGGTGCTAAGAACTTCCAATTCTCCAGATTCGATGGACGAAAGCATGGCCAATTCGTCCTATCATGGCTCTCTCAATTTGACAATTTCTATCTAATGAGTCATATTCAAAAAGTGAGAAATTCAAGTTTGCTACCAATTATTTGGTAGCAAGAGCTCAGCTAGTACCAACCGTCCTACCACATGGGATGCATTTCAAGCAAAAATTAAGGAGTCTTTCCTTCCTTCCCAATTCCATCTACATGCGCATTGTGCATGGAGAACTTTCGGATGGAGAGAATGCGATAATGTATCCATTTATATTGAACGTTTTTGGCAATGTCTTTTATAACTTCGTTCACTTGAGTAGGTTCCTGAAGCAAGTTTGCAACAAAAATATGAAGATGGCTTGGAGATGGGAATCCAAGCAAAGCTCCATACCCTCCGAACTACAACCTTGTATGAAGCTATCTCTTTTATGCATGATGCTCAAAAGGAGTTCCAATCTATCACCAGAACACTTCGCTTACAACAAATTCGTCAACGTCATCCACCTGTCAAAGTCGATTTTCCTTTTAAGCATCCTTTTACTATGTTCGCTTCACCTACTTTCCAATGCCCTCCTCAATCCCATTTAGTACCATCCAACAAATCAACCCTTGGCCAGCCTCACAAACCTACCATTCTTCAAAATATGATGATGAATGCTCAACAAAAACAACCCCGTATAACTTGTTGGAATTGTGGAAAGATTGGTCATACCAAAGTTGCATGTAGGATGAGACCTACTAATAGGCAACCCATTGAAGCTCAAGTACACAACATGGAGGTTGTTCCTGCTGACAGTGAACCTAATTGGTCTGAAGAAGTATTAGAGCAAGAACTAAGTACCTGGAGTAACAGAATTTCTAACCATTCTCTACTCTACATGCATGGCACCATTAATGTAGTAGTAAATGCTTTACATGACGATGGTAGCTTGCATGATTTTATTTCTCATAAGCTAGTTAAAAATCTTAACCTTACTAATCATCCTTCTATGTATAAGGTTAAGGCTGCATTTATAAGGAATACGTATAATGTTACGAATGAGGTGTATAATGTTCAAATTTGTATAGGCTCATATGTAGATGAAGGCTCGTTTTTAATTGCTCCGTTGCATTCATATGATGTTATACTTTGCATGCCATTTCGACATAATTACAACCCCTGCATTGATTATGATACACACATGATTACTTTCAAATTTCGAAATAAATATGTTTCACTATCTGTGATGCATGATTTTCAACTCTTCCCATTCATTATTCATACGCAAGTCAAATGAGCTTTTAGGAAAACTTATAACTCATGTATTGTCTTTGTGAATAATATAAATGATTATACACATACACTTCCAAGTGCACATAAGTCATTTATGGACTAGTATAAGGATTGTTTTAAGGCTGATTTTCCTTCTGTACTACCACCTTCTAGGGGATCACTTGACCATAGGATTGATTTAATTCCTGGTAGCTCTCCTCCTCATAAAGCACCTTATAGGCATGGACCTTTACACCAAAATGAAATAGCTAGGCAAGTTAGATATTTACTCAACAAAGGACTAATACGGTCTAGCTCTTCTCCTTTTGGAGCCCTTATTCTTTTAGTTGAAAAGAAGAACAAGACATATAGAATGTGCATTGATTATAGAGCACTTAATAAAATTACAATAGGTATCCTATCCCTAGGATAGATGACTTGCTAGATAAACTTCATGGAGCTTGTGTCTTCAGTAAAATCGACCTTAAATATGGGTATCATCAGATAAGAGTGACATCACATGACATTTATAAAATTGCTTTTAGAACTCAACACGGCCATTTTGAATTCATGGTAATGCCTTTTGGACTTACCAATGCACCCGCCACCTTTGCACGTATGATGACTAACATTTTCCTTGAATACCAAGACTTTGTTCTTGTCTTCTTTGATGATATACTTATTTATAGTAGGAATGACAATGAACATGAAACTCATTTAGCAACAGTCTTTGATTTGTTACGTAAAAATAAACTTTATGCTAATTCTGAAAAGATTTGTTTCTTCCAAAACGAGATAGAGTATCTTGGACATATCATCTCTAGTCAAGGCATTCATGTAGATCCCAAGAAAATTAAAGTAATTGAAGAATGGTCTAAACCTCAATCAGTGAATGATGTTTGTTCATTTGTTAGGATTAGCTAGCTTTTATCGAAAGTTTGTAAATGGATTTACTTATATAGCCCTTCCCATTACTTTATTATTGAAGAAAAATCTAAAATTTGTATGGGGAGTAACCCAACAACAATCTTTTGATAAACTTAAGTTTGCGCTTTCCCATGTGCCTGTTTTGTAATTACCTGATTTTGCACAACCATTTCACGTAGTTATAGATGCTAGTGGTTCTGGTATAGGTGTTGTTTTAATGCAAAATGCTCATCCCCTTGCATTTGAAAGTAGGAAACTCAAACCTTCTGAATGCAATTATAGTACATATGATAAGGAATTGTTAGCTATTGTGCATGCATTGAAAATTTGGAAACATTACCTTATGGGTTTGGAAGTTCTAATTAAAACCGACCAACAAGCTATTAAGCATTTATTACATCAACCATTGATTTCCGATAGACATATTAAATGGGCTTCATTTCTACAAAACTTCCGGCCTCTCATTCAATATCACCCAGGAGAAGCTAATGTTGTAGTTGATGCTTTAAGTTGTCTCCCATCCCCACAAACAAAAACTGTTTCAATTAATAATATTTCTGCTATTCAAATTCATTCATTTCATGATATGATTTCCACTTATGCATGTGATCTGTATTTTTCACAAGCATGGATTGCTTTCAATAATTCCACATCACATCATGAGGATCATTACACATTTCATAGTGGATTCTTGTATTTCCAACACAAGTTATGCATTACACAAGTATTCAAAGAGTTTGTTATGAAAGAGATGCATGAACCACCATATATGGGTCATAGGGGCATACAAAGTACTATTTATGCATGTAAAGATTTCTTCTTTTGGCTTAACATGGAAAAAGATGTTGCACAATATGTTTCTCACTACATTGTTTGTCAGCGTGTAAAATGACATCATGGTAAACCATTCGGATTATTAATGCCTCTTCCTATACCTGATGGACCATGGGAACAGATTTCTATGGATTTCAATGCTGGTCTTCCTGCAACTCCATCTCACAATGATATGATTTGGACAATTGTTGATAGGTTTAGTAAACATGCATACTTCATTCCTTCTAAAATAACTTTAACTGCACCTCAAGCTGCTAAGTTATTTATTTAATGTATTTTTCCACATCATGGTTTTCTTAAAGTTATTCTTTCAGATTGAGATGTTCGTTTTTGTAACCATTTTTGGGTGGCATTATTTCAACATCTAGGATCAAAAATAGACTTTAGTTCTGCATTTCATCTTGAAAGTAATGGTCAAAGTGAGGCTGCAAATAGTACTAATTTGGATTTATTACATTGTTACTCTTTAGATAATCCAAGTAATTGGGATGAAAAACTCCCTTTACTTCAGTTTGCATATAATAACACCCCGCACACTACTACTGGTTATGCACCATATGAAATTTTTTATGGAAGAAAGCATCCCACTTCCATGAGTCTCACTCAAATTGACATTCCTATGGCTAATTCTTTTGCACATGATCATATTTCTACACTTGTTGAAGTGCATGAGCATATTAGGAAGACTCAAGAATGTTACATGCATAGTATTAATAAGAAGTGCATAGCCAAACAATTTAATGAAAATGATTTAGTTTGGTTACGAATCATTAAAAGGTGTTAAAAAAATATTTCTTAACATCCTAAGGTAAAACTTATCCTATGGTATTATGGACCTTTTCGCATTATTGAGAAAATAAATGAAACTTCTTTTCGATTAGATATACCTTCTCATTGGGGTATACATAATTCTTTCCATATAAGTTTGTTGAAATATTTTCAAGGTACTTTACCACTCACGCCTATTTTAGATGATCCTCCTTTACTTGAAGAGGATGCAAAAATATTGATTCCTGAGAAAGTAATAGATTATGACGTTACCACTACCCGAACTGATAAGCAATATCATAGGTATTTAGTCAAATATAAAATTTACTCACTTGAGGAATTGCAATGGATACATAAGACCTCCTTATCACCCCACTACGATCATTTAATTTTTGCATATCATTCTCAATTGAAAGAACTTGGAGAAGCTTGTAGAAGGTAGAAAAGTGCGTTTCGAAATGACAAAGTTTGGTCAAGCCAACCGGCACAAGACCAGCCCTTGAGCTTATGGAGACTCAAGTAGACCTTATAGGCATGTGATAAGTGCAAAGAAAAACACTATGTACTTTGGAGCATCAAGGAGAATGAGTCGATACAAAATAGATAGGTTCGCGGGTCGACTAACTCAAAAAACTTACTATCTATGGAAGAGACAATGAACTTCAAAGGCCCATAGCGACCAGCGTGATTACAATTAGAAAAAGAAAAAATCCTTTTATGGGAGTGATAAAAATAGGGTTGAGTGTATATAATGCACAAAAGTATAAGGAATAAGCAAAATATGCTATAGGAATGAATGTGACATTCACCGGTGGTACTTCCTATTTTTCAGGAATACACAGGGATTGACCCCGAGACAGAAAAACTCAAATTTCTCCCAATCTACTGATGATTGCTTCCTAATTGATAAGAGTCAGAATCAAGATCATATGGTAGTGTTACCTTTTGTTTGTCTTCATCATACCAAGACTTGTGTTCTTCAAACACAACATCTCTACTTGTGGTGAATTGCTTGGTTGAAGGATTGAAGAACTTGTAACTCATCTGAGTTGAATCATATCCAATAAATACTGCCTTTGTTTCCCTTTCATCTAACTTACCTCTTATTTGTGATGGTACATTAACATAAACTAAACAACAAAAAACCTTGCAATGTCCAAGACTAGGTTTTCTTTCGTGACATGCTTCATAAGGAGTCATACCTTGAAGTGATTTGGATGGTATTCTATTGACAAGGTACACAGCAATTGAAATAGCTTCTGCCCATAGATAATGTGGCAACTTCTTCTCTTCAAGCATTGTTCGGGTTGATCCAACCAATGTCTTGTTTCTCCTCTCTGTAATTCCATTTAGTTGAGGAGAGTACCTAGTAGTCACTTCCCTTTTGATACCTTTGTCCTGCAAGAACTCATCAAACTCTTTGGAGAAGTATTCTCCCCCTCCATCAGATATGAGCTTCTTTAGTGATCTACCTGTATGATTCTCCACATGTGCAAGATACTTCTTGAAGCAATCAAACACTTCATTCTTACTCTTGATAAAGTATAGAACAATCCATCTACTATAGTTGTCAATAAATGAGATGTAATACCTTGATCCTGCCAATGAAGGTTCTTAACTTGGTCCCCATAGATCTCATTGTACTAAGTCCAATAAGTTGTTCTGGATGTAGCCTTTGTGGTTGAATGGTTGTCTTTGTGCCTTCCCAATCTGACATGCAGCACACCTGTTGATCATGTGTTGCTTTGATATGTTCGGCAGTCCTAGAACACTTTGATCCCTGCATATATTCGTCGAGGTTCTTTCATTCACATGAGCAAGTCTCTTATGCCACACTTCAAGCTCACTTAGGGTTTGAGACCCAAAGTTGAATAGAGCTATGTTCTTGGTTTCTCCTACTTCAAAAGTAAAGAGCCTACCATGCCTCTCACCTCGGGCTATCTTCTTGAAGCCTTGACATGGATCTTCCATAAAAGCTCCATGTTGGGTGAACCTAACTTACAAGCCTTTTTCAATTATTTGATCTACATTTATTATGTTTTTAGTGATAGTGGGTACATAGAGAACCTTACTCAAAATGTTTTTCCTGCCATTGGAAGCTTTGACATTATCAATCTTCTCTACATTGTGCTTCGTGTCATCCCCTCTTTGCACTTCATGTCTATGCTTTGGACTTTCCAAATCAGATAGAGGAGCAATGTTGCCTACAACATGATTCGAACATCCTGAATCTATGCAGAACAAATGATCATCTTCTTTAGCTTCTTTGTGGCTTAGATTCATAAGAAGCAATGAGTCTTCATGTGGTTGATCTTCTGAATAATTGTTGTAGTCCCTTCTATTATAGCTTCTATTGTTATTATTGAAGTTGTGTCCACCTCTGCCTCTATTGCTGCCATATCCACCTCTTCCACTTCCTTTCTGGGTCTTCCCATTGAACCAGCAATTCTGAGTGGTGTGGTTGGTCTTATCGCATATGGCATAAGGTTGAACATTCTGACCTTTGGTTTTGTCTTGATTTGGTCCTTTCTTCTTCCCTTTCCACTTGCACTTGCTTGCGAAGTTGGCTTGGGAACTATCTTCTTCATCTTCTTCCTTCTTCTTGCCTTTCTGCTTCTTATCCTTCTTATCTACATATACAACACTAGTTGAATTACCATGATAAGAGTTACCTTCCTTTATGCTATTGTTGGCTTCTTGATTGAAGAGTTGTCCAAGAAAGATGTTGAAATCTGGAGTCTGCACATCCATGATGAGATCATAAGCCGTCGTGAAGGATTGCCATTGCTTATCACTTCGAATGCCGTTGAGAATTTGCCTCATGACGACGTCTTCTTCAATCAGCTCTCCAATGGATGCTAGCTGATCCGCAACCTTCTTGATCTTGGTAAGTCTATTATGCCCCACTTCAAGCTCACTTAGGGTTTGAGACCCAAAGTTGAATAGAGCTATGTTCTTGGTTTCTCCTACTTCAAAAGTAAAGAGCCTACCATGCTTCTCACCTCGGGCTATCTTCTTGAAGCCTTGACATGGATCTTCCATAAAAGCTCCATGTTGGGTGAACCTAACTTGCAAGCCTTTTTCAATTATTTGGCCTACACTTATTAGGTTTTTAGTGATAGTGGGTACATAGAGAACCTTACTCAAAATGTTTTTCCTGCCATTGGAAGCTTTGACATTATCAATCTTCTCCACATTGTGCTTCGTGTCATCCCTTGTTTGCACTTCATGTCTATGCTTTGGACTTTCCAAATCAGATAGAAGAGCAATGTTGCCTACAACATGATTCGAACATCCTGAATCTATGTAGAACAAATGATCATCTTCTTTAGCTTCTTTGTGGCTTAGATTCATAAGAAGCAGTGAGTCTTCATGTGGTTGATCTTCGGAATAATTATTGTAGTCCCTTCTATTATAGCTTCTATTGTTATTATTGAAGTTGTGTCCACCTCTGCCTCTATTGCTGCCATATCCACCTCTTCCACTTCCTTTCTGGGTCTTCCCATTGAACCAGCAATTCTGAGTGGTGTTGTTGGTCTTATTGCATATGGCATAAGGTTGAACATTCTGACCTTTGGTTTTGTCTTGCTTTGGTCCTTTCTTCTTCCCTTTCCACTTGCACTTGCTTGCGAAGTTGGCTTGGGAACTCTCTTCTTCATCTTCTTCCTTCTTCTTGCCTTTCTGCTTCTTATCCTTCTTATCTACAGATACAACACTAGTTGAATTACCATGATAAGAGTTACCTTCCTTTATGCTATTGTTGGCTTCTTGATTGAAGAGTTGTCCAAGAAAGATGTTGAAATCTGGAGTCTGCACATCCATGATGAGATCATAAGCCTTCGTGAAGGATTGCCATTGCTTATCACTTCGAATGCCGTTGAGAATTTGCCTCATGATGACCTCTTCTTCAATCAGCTCTCCACTGGATGCTAGCTGATCCGCAACCTCCTTGATCTTGGTAACAAACTCTATGATGGTTTGTTTAGGTATCTTCTTCATTTGGTTGAGATCGTTCCAAAGATGATTCTTTCTTGCTTTTGTACTAGCAGAAAAGAAAGTCTCAAGGGCATCCCAACTCTCTTGAGATGTCTTGCATCCTCTAATATGTGGTAATAGAAAGTCAAAGATAGAGTTTAGTATGTACGACCTTTTTTGAGCATCCCTTGTGCACCAAAGTGTGAGCTCATCTGTCTCCTCTTGTGTAGGTCCTCCTTTGGATATTGGAATAGGCATAGCTTCATCACCTGCTACAATTCCATAAAGATTTCTACCTTGCAAATAGGCCTCCATTCTGATTTGCCAAGCCGCGTAGTTGTGTCGATCAAGCTTCTCAAACATTGAGGGAAAGCTGTCATCCATCTTGATCTACCTCTGATACCACTGAAAGAACTTGGAGAAGCTTGTAGAAGGTAGAAAAGTGCGTTTCGAAGCGACGAACTTTGGTCAAGACAACCGGCACAAGACCAGCCCTTGAGCTTATGGAGACTCAAATAGACCTTATAGTCATGCGATAAGTGCAAAGAAACACACTATGTACTTTGGAGCATCAAGGAGAATGAGTCAATACAAAACAGATAGGTTCACGGGTCGACTAGCTCAAAAAATTTACTATCTATGGAAGAGACAATGAACTTGAAATGCCCATAGCAACCAGCGTGATTACAATTAGAAAAAATTATTTTATGGGAATGATAAGCATAGGGTTGAGTGTATAGAATGGAGAAAATTATAAGGAATAATCAAAATATGCTATAGGAATGAATGCGACATTCACCGGTGGTACTTCCTATTTTTTAGGAATACGTAGAGATTGACCCCGAGACAAAAAAACTCAGATTTCTCGCAATCTATTGACCCAAATGATATGAAAATTTATAGAAATACATTAGACACTAATATCTTTCCAATGAGCCATCTTGCACTCAATTTGGACCTCTGGAGAGAGAGCAGCATCCTTTGCAAGATTACTGTTGGCGAAGAAGATGATGCAGAGAATTGAAGGAGCAAGACAATGATGGTCACAAGTGTATGTATATTGCTTCCATGTAATGTACAAGTGATTTCAAGTCTTTATATAGACTCTAGGAGTGTTCCACGACTTCTACAAGTGAAATTTGAATTCAAATGAAGGTGGGAATGATTGTTGGAGGGAATCAATTCACTTTTGTACAATCTAGGAAAAGTGAAGTATCTAGTTTGATCTACTTTTAGGTGATTGATTGCTTGATTGAATGCAACTTCAACCACCACAAATTCGTGGGATTTGGGCTCAAGGCTTTTATAATGGTAAATGAACCATCAAAAAATTCTCAAAAAAATACAATAGATGAGCATAAGAAAAAGAACTCTCCAACGGATATTCTTTCGACGCGATAGCCTTTGATGTAGATCAAATCCACCTCAAGCATAGTGTAAGCTTGATGTTCCAACACCAATTACATTAAAGTTTCAGGTTTCTGACTCCATGCATGTGTTTTACATGGTTCATGCTTAATATTTTTGAGTGATGGGACATGCGACTCATCATCCATGTCTATTTTTATATTTATCAACTGAGGTCAATTACTCGTCAATTGGGAGGCATGTTGTATTTTATGGAATCATGGAAGGTTAAATGGATTTTTAATGTTTTAAATGTCCAGAAGGTTTTAATGTGGTTGTTTTTTATCTAGCAGGTGAAAAAGCATGAGGGCATGGATACAAGTGGATGCGTGTAAATAAATAAATTTGAAGAATAAATCGAAGACTTTTAGAATATTTATATTTAGGTTTATCTTGTTGTAAAAGTAGTGGTTCGCTTTAGAAAATGACGCTTTCTGTAAATAAAGTAGTTTTTCATAAAAGACGCTTCTAAAAGCGATGGCCCTCATATAACTTCTATTTTCAGTATGTAATAGAAATAAACCTATAAATATGTGTACTCTGAGAGACTCATCCATCATAGTACACAGGGGGGGATATTGCACCCAATATCGCATCGATTGTTTCTCTGTTTTTAATTCCTGTTTCGTCTTCTTTCTGCCTCTGTGTGTGCATGCGCTGAAGGACATAATAACAGAGGCACTAGGCATCTTAGATTTATCTACCTTTGATAAATACCTTTTGTTTAGTGAGAATGATTGTATCCATAATAGGGTTATGTCTACTTACCAAGGTGAAAGAGAAGATCTTATAAATATGAGTCAAACAAAAAATAGGTCTCCAGGTATTGAGATCATCCTTGGGTCCTTTCGTATGCACAAGTCTAATAACTCTAGTGCTCATATTAGTAGGAAGACTAAGTTTTCTAGTGGCTTCTTTCCAAATGAAGAGAATCCGATTCAAGAAATCTTTAAGCACGAAGAAGAATTCATTTGGAATCCCATCAAGACCAAGAGATATATAGGGCTTCACTTTACTAATGGTTTCTTTAACCTCACTAGTAGTGAGGGTTAGGTCCAAGTTAGAAGCTAGGCTTTGAGGTATCATTTTGTTCCTTCTAAGAGTGATAACAGATATGGCTCTCTAGGTATGCTCCCGCACTTCAGAATGTTAGATAAAACACCAATAAAGAAGTTAATAGACTCTTGCATTCTCTTCTCAGTATTGTTTGTAACTCCACCTATCCCCTTGTTTAACATAGGTATGAAATCTTTAATTTTAATTTTCTTCATCAAGAAAAATATACTTTTGTTTGATCTATCAATTTTTCTTACCCATAACTCTCTTGACGAAGCAAGAGCACCACTTCCCTAACTATCATCATCCTTCTTCTAGTCCCAATGTGTTTGAATAACTTCTTTTGGTGAGTGAAAAGATTTTGAATATCTTAATAGACCTCTCCCAAGCAAGATGAGGCATGAAGACGAGGCCAACTAGCCCTATCGTGAAAATCTCTATTAAGTTGAAAGGAGAAAGGAGGCATCAAGATCACTATTGAGATTCCAAAGATTTTGGAGACAAGTAGTGTTCACGTAGCACCTATCAAGCATCGCAGCAAAAAGGTATCACCTCTTTGTTTATTATTCCAACAAAAGCCACGTTCTGTGAGATATCAACAAAGTCAGAATTTCTAAAGGTATCACCTCTTTGTTTATTATTCCAACAAAAGCCACGTTTTGTGAGATATCAACAAAGTCACTACTGTAGATGGAACACTTGATTTTAGGCACCCCCTCCTATTATGGTCACCCGTCAAAAGGAAGTTTTTGCAAATACTATCCAGTTTGGATAGATCTTGCTCTTTCGGTCTCCAACAAGAAAGGAAGTAAATGGTCCATGATAGGAGCAACGTGTTGATAAACATTGCGCGACCGGCGAGATTGATTTCCATAACTCTCCAATAGTTTAACTTGTTTTCGAGTTTAGCCAGCACCCAATTTCACCGCTACTCCATCGAGATACCAAAACCCATGGTAATCCCAAGAAGCCAAAAAATGTGTCCGTGCGGAATGATTTGATAGCCATGAGCAATAAGAAGGCTAGGCTGGATCCCGATAATAGCTCTGAAAGTAGTCTTAGAGTGGTTGATTTTGGATCTAGAGGCTTTGCAGAAAGTATCCAAGCACCTCCAAAATGACTCCAGGCTAGTACAATCGTTGTGGACAAACAAGTTCATATCATCGGCAAAAAGTCTCATGGTGATCTGGCCTTGGTCATGAGGCAGTTGAAGTCCTTTGATATTACCCGCTTCCACCTGTTGCTCCACAAGCCGGCTAAGCCCTTCCGTGGCAATGACAAAGAGGAGGGGAGTCAATGGGCATCCTTATCCAATTGATCTTCTAAGTTTGATCACCTTCGAAAGTTTGCCATTAACATTAATTTGAGTTGACACGTTTCGTAGAAGGGTCGAGATCATCTTGGTGAATTTTTTACTACATCCGAGATCTTTAAGCAACTACAGAATATAATCCCATTTCAACTTGTCATAGGCTTTATCAAAGTCGATCTTGTGGAAGACCACGTCTTGTCTTGACTCATTCGTGAAGTTGAGACCTTCCCAGATATTTATAATGTTTTCCAAAATTGATCTTCCTTTGAGGAATCCCTTTTGGTCTTTGCTTAACCACGCTCTTAGATGGCTAGAGATTCTGTTGGCGATGACTTTGGCAATGATCTTATATCCCGTTTGGAGCATCGTAATTGGACGCCAATTCTCAATTCTGTTCTTTTCCCCTTTTTTGTGTATTAACTTGATAATGTTATTGTTGAGAAAGGCCGGAAGAATGCCGAAGTTGATCGCCTCTTACCAGACCAGGAGAAGAGGGGTTGCGACCACCAACTTGAAAGACTTAAAGAACTCATTAGTGAGCCCGTGTGGCCCTGAGCTTTTACCATAAGGGAGGGCATCAATGACTTCTGCTTTCAAGATAGGGGCATCGAGCAAGGAACGAAGGTTGAGTGAGATCCTATGAGAGGATACCCTTGATAAGGCTTCCTTGGAGTCCCATCTATGGTGGGAGAGGGGGGTTGAGATCTCCAAGAGTCTCATAAAGTGCCCTTGAATAATCCCAAAATTGTCTTCTTTCATATTGGATACATTGCCATTTGAGTCTAGCAATAGGGGGATTGATTCTCTGTTTTGTTTCCTTTTTAAGGATGTGGCACATCTCTTTGGTGGGTTTGTTGGCTTTGTTAGCCCACCACTCCTTAAAGAAATTTTGCAAATTTTTCCTCTATATTTTTTCCTCGTATCACAACAGCGCTCTGATTTTTCGAAGACCATTCTGGGATTGAGCTTTTCATTTGTTCACTTCCTCCTCAAATCTCTAGAGTCTATGATATAGAGCTTCTCTACGAGCCCGTCGAACAGTCTCGAGCATTTTCTTGGATCTAATCATGATGTATCGCGACATATCAACTGCACGTCTCTAGCACCTGGTTGGGGATGAGCTGGAGGCGAACGCCTCCTTCCACACTTTCGCAATTTCATGATGGACTGAGGGGAGAGAGAAAGAGGATGTGCAGGCATGGAACCATGGAGCCTTACAGGCATAGTAATGATTGTAGAAGTGAATGGGCATAGTAATGGAACCATTTACTTGAATTGGTTGAAAGAACGATTATAGAAGTGAATGGGCATAGTATCCATGGGACCTCCCTTCTCCCACAAAATAGGGGTTAAATTGCCCGAATATGACACTTAGAAAGGACTTCCCAAAGGTAACTACTTTAATTCTGCCCAAAGGCAATACACTGATCTAAAGCCCACAATCATCTTGGGAAGGAGTTGAACACACACCTATACCTCAAGAGGTGAAAGGCTCAATCAAACAGCCTACCATGTGTGGATAGCATCTATCTTTGGATGTGCTATGTCACTACATTTGTAATGGTGTACTTTGTATGCTTGCCTTTGTGGCGGCCATTGTAACTCCTATAGATGAATAAATTTGGAATTCTCGTTTTCTTCATAGAGAAAAAAAACGTTTTTTCATCATGTTTTTTGATATCAAAAGTTTTCTTTTGTCTATCAGTTATAAATTCCGAATTTCCGATATAAACTTGAAAAAAGAAAATTTGGCTGAACCTCCATTTTAAAAAAAAGAAAAAAGAAAAGAAAATTCCTGTTTCCAGATCGGCATCTTTGATCCACCTAAAGTAAAGATGCCAACAGACGACTTTAAGAAACAACAAGACGTTTTGCGTTTTCTTTATTGGTTGCGAGATCTGGTGGGGACCACATTGTGCTACACGCCATGAAAACATACCGAATACTTTCATAATGAACCCCAATAAATTTAAGATCGCAAAGGTAGAAAAAAACACAGAACGAACGGCGATGGACACACTTAAATCAAACTGCGCAGACACTCTCCAGCTCGGTTCTATATAGCTAAAATTCTTCCTTTGGTGCGACGAAAGGAAGACGACGGACGACAATTATTGGCATCATCAGCAAGTATTAGTAGGCGACGGAGTCAGCCGGCTCAGGAAGCATTGCGCACGCGCACCCGAGAGGTGTAGTTTTTGTCGATCGTGAGGGGCGCATCCGTCGCGACTAATTGGCTGGGACGATTGAGGGGCGCATCCGTCGCGACCGACTAGCTGGGACGATTGACAGGAGCGTGCGTCCATCGCGATCAACTGACTGGGATGATCGACAGGAGTGTGACTCGTGAGTCCATCGCAACCGACTGCACACGTGCCCCTCGTGCATGTGCCCGTCGCCTCTAGGCTCTAGTGTCTCCGTCGCGCTCCTTTTCAGAAATCTATGCTTAGCATTTTGTGACGTTCGGCGCCGTTTATTTAAGTTATTTCTTGCCCAGCCTGCTCTTTCCTTGTCTGTTATTAAGTGAGCCTTGGCCCTTCACCCCTTCTATTATTTATAACAGGCGCCTAAAGGTTCTCTCTTTTCGCTTTATTCTATCGTTGGTGGACTCGGACGTCGCTCCTCCAGTGGTTTCTTGATGCATGCAGTCAGTGGCGGCAAAGCAAGAAGAATTGATGAAAACTTGTCTGATTGGTCAAGTCTTTGGCCCTAGATCCCCTCTAGAAAATGTGAGATCTTGGCTG
Organism: Ceratopteris richardii; assembly: GCA_020310875.1. Lineage (NCBI taxonomy): Eukaryota > Viridiplantae > Streptophyta > Polypodiopsida > Polypodiales > Pteridaceae > Ceratopteris > Ceratopteris richardii. The sequence continues at coordinate 88,589,163 of CM035432.1, read as the reverse complement.
CGTAAAGAGTGGTTCCCGCGTGGTCTAATTGTGTGCAAATGTCAATTCCTGTCGGCGAATCACCTGCTTCTAGTGTTTGAGAATGAAGAGATGGCCTTCCAAGCCCTGCAAGCTAGTTCTTGGCAAGTGGGCCGGTCCACCTTATGCCTATTCAAGTGGACCCCAGACTTTGTTCTGAACAAATCAAAGCCTCTTCGTTACCCGCTTTGGGTAGAGCTTCCCAATCTGCCATATTTCTTATACGGATTTCTTCGAGAAATAGTTTCACCGATCGGTCGTCCATTGGCCTCAAGAGAGGATGTTGGGGGCTTAATCTATGATGGTGTACAATACTCCTTCAATGCACGATGGCACCCGCAAATTTGCGTTGAAGCAGACTTGAACCAGGTGCTCCCTTCGAAGATCTCCGTACATTATGGCGATGGTAAGGATTGGGTGCAAGAGATTACCTACAAGAATTTGCCCAATGCATGCTTCCATTGTGGGCACCAAGGTCATAGGATCAAGGATTGCCCTCTAAAGAAAAATTCCAATAAAAACAAACTGAAACGAGAAGGGGCCCTCAATCCTTTACCTCATGTTGGCACTAAGGGGCTTTCCCCTCCAATGGAGGATGAAGAGGGCACTCGTGTTGCAGAGACAGAGTCGGAAGGGTTCACCGAAGTAAGACGTAGGAGGAAAGTCAGCCCTCAAAGACCATTAGTAAGGAATGTTACAACCATTACTCCTTCGAATAACATGTACTGCAGCTTAGAAAAGGAGATTAATGAGGTCGACCTCCCTGGGGTTAACCTTTACGAAGATGATCTGGCTGACAATTCCATTGGATGCTCTACCAGCAAAGAAGAAAAACAAGAAGGCTACACCACCAGTAAAGAGGATGGCTTCACTACTAGCAATGAAGACAACCCAGACAGTGAAAGCTCCTCTCTTGGCTCTACTCTTCCAATTTGCTTGCCAAGCTTACCTCAACAAAAGTCAAAGCTTAAAGGGAAACAACCTTCGGGCATGCCTTGGAAGAGCCCCCTCAAGAGTAGGATCCTAAATCAAGAAGTTGGGAGGAAAAAAGAAGATCAAAAGAAGAAAAAAGTTCGGGTCCCTCCCCTCAAAGAGGGCAACCATCAATAATGAAAATCACTTCGCTAAACATCAGGGGTTTGTCGGACCCTTCAAGAGCGGCCATTCTTGGTCAATGGTTCAAAGACAAGTGCCTCAACCCTGACTTTATCTGCTTACAAGAGATCAAAATCAATGCAGAGGATCTCCAGAAACGGCTTAAACACATTTCTCCGAACCACCTTTGGCTCTCCACTTCGCACCCTAGGGGGGCGGGGGGCGCTGCAATCGGTATTAGTCACTCCTGGTCCAGTAGATTGACATCGACTAGTGAAGATCAGAATCATCGGTGGATTGGTGCCTCTTTCGGGCCACCTAATCAGTTCACTGTGGTCTCTATTTATGCCCCTAATGGTGAGACGGACAGAATCAACACTTGGACTTCCCTTGACTCCCTCTCTCACAATGTTTTGCTTTGCGGGGACTTCAACATGGTTGAATTTCTTGAGGACCGTTGGAATAACAAGGGGAAAATTATTGATGGTCAAGAGAAAGAGATATGGGATAAAATCAAGTTCCATCTCGACCTGGTCGAGGTGAAAGACATGAAAGGGTTCTCCTGGTCTAACCTCCAATTGGGGGACTCTCTGAGGAAAGCTATACTTGATAGATGTTACATCGACCAAAACACCATCCTCTAGTGGGGTATTCCTTCGATTTCCCAACACATGGACCTGACTATCTCGGACCACTACCCGATTACTCTTTCCTTCAAACCGATTCCCATGCTCCGAAAAGCTCCTTGGTTTCAAGCTTGCCAGACGTCATTTTCCCTCCCCTCTGTCCACCAAGAAATTTCCGTAGTTTGGGTGGAGGTGTTTGCCCACTGTAATGAACCCGCTAAGTGTTGGAGAAGCGCGGTGGAAAGAACTAGAAAAATTCTCATCAGGACGCACATGCCATAAGAGATATCCGGAATAAAAGGAGAGAAACGGTGTATCAGAGGCTCTCACGTCTTGAAGAAGAAGTGAACAAAGGTAACTTGCAATGCCAAGAAGGGCTTCTGAAAATTAGGGGAAGACTTAGACTCGAGGAAGAGGTTCAAAGGAAAAATCTACAAATATTTTTCAAAGATTGGTGGGCGGGGAAGGCCGACAAACCTTCGAAAGAGATGTGTAACATCCTTAAAAGAAAACAAGCTAGGGAAGCCATCCCCTTCTTGGTCGACAACAATGGGATCGAATGCAGCACAGAAGTTGAGAATAGATCTATCGTCGTCGAGCACTTCACCCATCTTCTCGGGGTCTCAACTCCTCTTTCCCCACACAGGCGTGATTGCATGGCAGCCATCTCGAGGGTTGCTCAACCTAGAATCCCTCCGAACATGATTTCTCTGCTGGATGCTAACATTTCAGAGAACGAAATTATCAAGGTTATTGATTCTCTCCCCAATGGGAAGAGCCCGGGCCCTGATGGACTCACCAATGAGTTTTTCAAGTCCTTTAAGCACGTGGTGGCCACCCCGCTACGTCTTGTGTGGCGAGAAGCTCTCTCCTTCGGTGCCCTCCCCGCATGTCTTAATAATGGTGTTATCAAATTGATTCACAAAAGGGGAGATAAGAATAAAATTGAAAACTGGCGGCCGATTACCATGCTCCAAATTGGGTACAAGATAATAGCCAAAGTAATCGCCAACAGAATCTCGTGTCATCTAAAGTCATGGCTTTGTGAGGACCAAAAAGGTTTTATCAAAGGTAGATCTATACTTGAAGCGATTGTCGATATTTGGGAAGGCCTTGCATTTGCGGAGGAGTCTGCTCAAGAGCTGATCTTCATTAAGATCGACTTCGACAAAGCATACGACAGATTGGAATGGGACTTTATTCTTCAATCTCTGAAAGATCTTGGATGCAGCCAAAAGTTCAGGAAGATGGTTTCCACTCTACTCGGAAATGCCTCAACAAGAATAAACATCAACGGTAAGCTCTCTGAACCCATACATTTAAAAAGATCTATCAGGCAAGGTTGCCCACTGGCTCCATTACTCTTCACTATCGCCTTGGATGGCCTTAGCCGCCTATTTAAGCATCACATGGATGCTGGAAATCTCAAAGGAATCTCCCTTCCCCTTGTTCAGGACCAGATGATTGCTAGACTCTTTGCCGATGACATGAATGCCTTTGTTCTTAACGATAGAAACTGCATTGAGGTGTTTTGGAACTGCCTCGACACCTTTTGTAAGGCATCAGGTTCAAAAATCAACCATGCTAAAACTGCTTTCAGAGCAATCCACGGGCCTTTGCCCCAACTATTGATTGATCAGGGGTGTCAAGTTATCCCTAGCAGTCAAGTCTTCCGTCTCCTCGGCATCCCAATGGGCTTCAACATCTCGATGGACCAACGGTGGAACTGGATTCTATCCAAACTGGATAGCAAACTAAATCATTGGAAAGGTATGCAAGCTAACTTGGCAGGGCGTGCTATGGTTGTCAACACATTTATGCTTTCTAGGATTATTTACTATATCTCGTGTTGGAGACCTAAGGAGAAAGAACTGGCCAAAGTGGAAAGGATTTGTAGAATCTTTCTATGGACTGGGGACCGCAATAGGAGGGGGATCCCCAAAATCAAATGGGAAACTTGTATTAGCTCAAAAGACTCGGGGGGCTTGGGTATTTCGGTATCACTCGGTTAGTGGACAAGCTGGCGGCCAAGTGGTCTATCAAGGCTTGGTGCAATTGAGAGTCCTCCTAGGCTAAATTGATCTTCAAAAATTCCAAAGACCTTACCATAGTTGGTCTTCCTGGCTGGAAGGACATTGGGATCCTCACGCTTTTGTTCTCCCCCCACCCGGTGTCCCCTAAAGGATCTAGCCTCGTGTGTTCCTTATGGAAGAGTTGGAACAAAGCCAAACAATTCATCAGAGTCAGTGATGAGTGGAAGTGGGCTGCTGGGATAAGACAAAATGACTCTATCTGGTTCTCGATCAGTGGCTTAAGGGAGGTGGAGTCTTGGAACCTCCAAACGGCTAAGCGACTATGGAACAAGGGGTACAAACAGTGGAAACAACTCTGGAAACAAGAGACCGGCGAGTGGATTAGGTTTGAAGACTTAGACCCAAGACATAGAATTTCTTTCGAAGAATGGACCCTTCTTCAAAACAGGTGTTCAGTGTGGGACCACTCAACTACCCGCCTTCTCTGCGGACAAGATCTTCCTTGCCTAGAGGACCTCAAATGGAGCAATGGTAAGAAACTATCCAGAATTCCCAACTTCAAAGAAAACTTAGATGTTCATCACACTCTTAACAAGGTGTGGTGCCTTTCTTGGACCAAACTTCGATGGGAACTCAAGTTCATGTCGATTTGGCACCCCCTTATTGAGATCAAAAAATCCGTTCTCATGTGGCAAATCCTGCATAAAGGTATCTGGTACAACGCAAGGGCCAACAAAATTTGTGGGGTGCCTCCATGGTGCAAGCGGTGCCATCGATGCATCGAAGACCTTGTTCATCTCTTCTTCGATTGCCCCAAGTCCCATGTTATCTGGCATCACGTGACACGGATTCTGCATCTCTCGCACCAAATCAATTGGCAATAGGCGCTGTTGGGTGAGGCGATTGGCTGCTCTTCTAGGCTGTGGAATGCCATCAGAGGCGAGACTCTTTGGAAAATTTGGAGGGAGCGATGTGCTGTCAATTTTGGCCAAACCCCAAAGGAATGGTCGATTGAGAAATCCTTGTTTCTTCTAGGTAAAAGAATCTCCTGAGACAAGAGATCTCCTCCATTTAGGCACCACTGTATTTATCTCCTCGTAGATAACAAGCTGAAACCCAAATGGGTCCCCCATGAAGGAGATGATAGTTTTGTACGCCTCATTTGTAACGCCCTCTAGCTTACCGAACTCGTCCCCTGCTTTGTGGGATTTGGGGGGTCCCATGGGCACTAGTCCCATTCACCTGTAACTTTTCTTCATTATTTTAATTAAAGTGCGGGAGATTAGGCGTTGGCCGAACTTCCTTTTATAAAAAAAAAAGTTGCCCACGTATTTGTGTCAATAAGCTGTAAGCAGAACAGAAGTCCTCTCTCTAGACTCTCTCTCTCCTTTCGTGGGCCCCAAAATGGTGTCTTTTTCTAGTTTTCTGTGTGAAGAAGCCTTTTTATACTTGAATGGATTGTGGGCCCTAAAATGCTGTCCTTTTCTAGTTTTCTCTTTGAAGAAGCCTTTTTATACTTAATGAAATCTTTAACTTTTTTTCTTCAAAGCTAAAAGGTTTTGGGTCGGGGAGTTTCTTTTTTTATACAAACAGGAAATCAGACTAAAATAATGGAGAATTACATCTCGTACACAAAGCAAGATGCCAATCAGCTATGAATGGTTATCTCTCTGACCCCTTTCTATTGTGTAGATCTGTTAGGCAAGGATGTCCCCTCGCTCCTCTCTTATTTGCTATCACTAGTGACTCCCTTGGTTGGCTTATAAAAGATTGCATGGAACAGGGTACTATTAAAGGTATGAATATTCCTGGTGCCCCTTCCCCTCTTGGTCTCCAAATGTTTGCTGACGACACAAACATGCTCACTTTGGCTGATAGTTTGTCTGCTGAAAGTTTCCTGCATTGTCTTAATGTTTTCTGCACTGCCAGTGGTTCTGTTGTTAATCATACTAAAACTGGGTTTTATGCTTCTAATAAAGAAATTCCTGATTGTATTAAAAACAATAAGTGTGAGATCTTTAAAGAAGGCAATATTTTTAGACTGCTCGGTATTCCTATGGGCTTTGGGGTGTCTTTCGAGCAGAGATGGATGTGGGTGTTTAATAAATTTAGATCTAAGGTCTTTCATTGGATGGCTTTTCAACAAAACCTTTCCCAAAGAGCTTTTGTGCTTAAGCATTACATTCTCCCTATCTTGACTTACTTCTTTGCCTACTGGATGCCCAATAAAAAGAAGATTGCCCAGGTTATTGCCCTATCCAGAAGATTTCTTTGGGGGGTACTCAGAATTCCATTAAAATTCCTAAAGTAGCTTGGAGTACTTGTTGCATGAAAAAGGATGAAGGGGGGTTGGGCATTATATGCCCCTCTAAGATGGCCATCCAAATGGCTGGCAAGTGGATCCTTAGGGCCATTGTCACTAACGATTTTTGGTCTGCTCTGATTAAAAGAAATCTTGCTGAGTTTCATGTTTCAGGTCACAAAAGCTGGACTAACCTCTCCTGGTGGGATGTCATTACCTCTCCTGTTATGATCACTCGCAAGGGAAGTAAATTTGTTTGTTCATTTTGGAATGCTTGGATGGTGATTAAGGGAAACTATAAACTGCCTGTTTATTTCAAGAATAACTCTTCCTTCATTTTGCAAAGCTCAATGTGGATTGAATGGTATTCTGATACTAACCCCCCTATCCTGTCCATTAGGATGAACAAGTGCAGGAAAATGGGATTTAACGACTGGAACTCTCTGTATAACGGGAGCTAGGTGAGAGAAAGCAACTTTATCCAAGAAATTAATGGGTTGTCTGCTGGATGTAAACAAGTGCTGATGCTAAAAAGAAGCAACCTGATCGACTTGCTGGACAATTACTTCTTTCACAAAAGGATTGACTTGGCGAATGTTGCTGACGACATTTACAGTAGCTTCAGAGCCACTGGGTTCTCTGTTAAATGGGACATTAACAAGCTCAACTCCAATTGGAGGACTCAATGGAATAGATCTCAATGGAAGTACAGATTCAGGACAATTTGGGCTTTTCCCAGTACTTCCAAGCAAGCTCACCTGCTCTGGATGATTGCTCATCAAGGACTGTGGACTGGTAGCAGAGCTAGGAATATTAACATTGGTGCTGGAAAATGTCCTTTCTATGGTCAAATTGAAGACATCTTTCATCTGTTTGTTAACTGTAGAAATGCTCAAAAGTATTGGCTTCCTCTTAATATGTACTGTGCTGCCAGAGGTCTTCCCCAGCTTGGATACAAAGAGATTCTCCTTGGAGAAAGTAATGGTCTGGATATTGCTTTGTGGCAGATGTTAAGAGCTCACATCATTTGGTACATTTGGAAAAGCAGGAACGACAAGCTTTTTTCTAACCAACCAAAAGATTACATTTTCTCTTGTACTCATAGTATGAAAAAATTTTTGTTGTTATGTAAAAAAGCTATCTCTGATGCCTGAGATAGGAATACAGACCAAGTGTATATCATTAGAGGGACTAGACCCAATAGATGGAAAGAGGCCTTGCTTAAAGTGTATTCCTCAGTTAGGCTTTCCATGATTCAGTTTTTGGAAGCCCTGTGAGCATTGCTCTTGTGACTGGTCTTCTGTTGTACATTATTTTCCTGCATCAATTTTAATATTCCTGTTCTCTCAAAAAAAAAGATGCCAATCAGTGTCATATTTTGACGGTCTACCATGCCCTTCAATTTTGAAGGCTATTTACACATCGTACCTATATTTAATGTTTTTAATGTATTTTCTGAAGGTGTAATAATTTTTTTGACCTTATTTTACGGTAAAAAACAGCCAAATGAGCAATACGGCCATCAAAAATCAACACTGATGCCAAGAGACAATACAGAGAAGGCTAAATGAGCCATCACAAAAGGACATTACATCAAGCCACTTCAGAGGGCTAAAAGCCTACTAAATCTGGGAAAAGGAGGCAATAAAAAACATAATAAATCTTAGTACAAGGATAATAACTTATTCCTCCATTTGTGTGGGGCAAAGTTATAGAGTGACTATTTTCAGGACTGTGGCGAATAGAAAATAATATTTTCTACTTCCTTTCTTTGTTCAAGATTTTTTCGAAGCGATTATTGTCGGAGTCTAGAGCACAGGAGTCGAGTGAGCTTAGGTTTTTTCCTGAGATCCAAGGTGCAAGCATCGTCAATATTGCCCTCTCAAGTTTTTGTGTGCTCCTTTGCACTCAGTAGTCTAGTAATTGATCGACTCTCCTCTAGGGTTTCTCGCCTCCCTTGAATAGGGGAGACCATGGTATTACATGAAGCTTTGTGCAATGGTCTGACTCAACATTGTGTTGATGTAGTTGTGGAGAACAACCACTAAAGCTATCCTACAACAACAGAAGGACCCAATGCTACTTTGGATTCTACTATGACCCCTTGATCCTATGCAGACATAAGAAAAGATTGATCCAACGACAACTAGTACACGTCTTCTTCTGATCATGCTTATGGTATGTTAAATACGCCTCTATTTTACTCTCATCTTAAAGGAAAATAGAAGACCGATGTAGATCCACATCATAATAATGTTGATGTTATGGATAAGGAAGACCAATGCCTTGGTTATAGATATGAATTCTTTATATAGTTGGAAGCCTCAACTCTCAAAAAGGGTTGTTATAGGGCTATGCCATATGTCACATCCCTCCCAAGAAACTTTGAAGCAATGCATTAGGCCTAACTAGGAGTCAAGAGGGTTATTTGTGAGGTAGATACAATACTTACCAAACATATATTTTCTATTTTTCTTTGATGATTCTAAGAGTGCTTTGCAAGTGGTAATTGAGGATCAATGTCTTACAAAGAGTATTCCTATCACTAGGAATATTAGAGCCCAAAGAAGAGAATAACTCCAAGATAAAATTGATAGATTAGGTAGCACTAGGCCTTCTAATCCCCTTTTTTCATTTCACAGTAAGTTGAGATATGAGAAGTATCTTGATTCTAGAATGGATCTTTATGCTTCAAGAGAGTTTTGGTTGAGAAATTGGACATACCTAATCAGATTATGGTTCCTTGGTAAAATACAAAAAATATAAGGACTATATTCCCTAACTTACTAAGAGGAATGGTGGGACTACTTTCAACATTAAGTAGAAAAACTTTTAAGGAGGCTAAAAGCTTCTTTATCAATGTTTTCTCTAGTACCCCCAAGTGGGATAGGAGATCGAGAGAGTTAGGGCTTGTATTCCCTTAAAGAGGAAGAAAATGTTTCCTCTAGGTGTGGCTTCTATCTTGGACCTTCCCCTCACTATTGCCAAGATTAAAGAAACCATTAGTAAATTGAAACCTTGCAAATCCCCATGTATTGATGGGATTCCAAATGAATTCTTATTGAAGCTCAAATTCTTCTTGACTCCTCTCCTTCTTTTGAACTCGGAAGAGGCAACTCAAAAAGGTACTCTTCCTAGTCACATAAACAATGGAGTTATTAGATTGATTCACAAAAAAGGGAATAAAGAAGACCTGAACATTTGGAGACCCATTATTTGCCTCAGCTCCATCTACAAGATTTTCTCCTCCACTTGCTAGAAGACTTAGTCCTATCATGAATAAAATAATCCTCACCGAGTAAAAATGTTTCATCGAAGGTGAATTCATTCTTGATGCCATCATCTCCATCTAAGAAGGTCTTGAGTGTGATAGTGAACTGAAGCAAGACTATGTTTTCAAAGTTAACTTCAAAAAAGCCTATGATAGAAATGAATGGGACTTCATCATACAATCCCTTAATGATATAGGTGCTAATTTCTAGGGTTTGTATGAATGGTCATTTATCAAAGCCCTTTAGATTTTGTAGATCTACGTGACAGAATTGCCCCTTAGCTCCCTTGTTGTTTGTGATTCCTAGTGATGCCTTGGGTTGGCTAGTGAAAGATGTTATGAATCTTGGTACTATCTATTGGAGTTTGAGGTTTGTGGTAGCACATGAACAACACAAGGAAGAAGAAGAAGTTTGGAGAACAACACACAGAACTTAATGTATTACCAAGACAGTGTATAGAGATAAGTAACCCGTTAGGCTTATAGGCATATATACAAGCGAGGGGAAGAAAAGCTTCTAACGTGGGAAAAAATTGCCCCGAACATCCTAGTGTGTTCACACATCACTACCAAAATATATCAACAAATCCCCCTACAAGTGATGCGTTGAACAAGAAGCTAAGGAAGTGCCAAGCTATGTGGTATCAATGTACAAAAGGAAGTAAGCCCAAATCTTTGCAAAAAGCTTCAAAGTCTTCCTTATGTAGAGCCTTTGTGAAAAGGTGTAAAACATTCTCCTGTGTGGGCACATATGCCAAACTAACATCTCTAGCAGAGAACCTCTCCTTGACATAATGATGGTGCACGTTAATGTGCTTAGTGCAAGTATAGAACACATGGTTCCTCATAACTACCAATGCACTCTCACTATTAGTAAAGATGGGGGTGGAAGAAGACTAACCAACACCTAAATCAGTCGTGAGGCATCTCAGCCACACACACTCAACAATCATTGTGAAAGCTACCCTATACTAAGCCTCACAACTAGAAGTTTCCATAGTAGGCTACTTCTTGCTCAAGCAAGATATGCATGAGCTATCAGTGTTGGGTGTGTGTAGAAGTGTGATAGGCACACGCGAAGCACACACAAGAAGCACAAGTGCAACAAGACAGATGGACAAGATGGATGGCTAGAATATCTCCCTCTATTGACAATGAACTGAATTGAAGTAAGAGCTGAATAATATCCCTAAGTACAAAGTACCATCACATATGAATGAATCATGTATGTGCTGACATGGGAAAAAAAACATCTAGCCAGCACTAGCGTAAAAAGTGCCTATGTATAGGGAAAAGCTTCATATCAAAGCTATTCAAGGAACACATAAGTGTAATAAAGCCCCCTAGAGCGAATCATGTGAACATGTACAAGGAGTGATAGATCAGTCCCCACAAGCTAATAAGCAACATTGAGTCACAACAAAGTAGAACAAAGATATGTTCCTTTTTATTTGGACCCTAAACATCATGAAATCAAGCGAAAAATGGTCTATTTCACAAACTTTAGTGAAAACCACTTATCTCTTGCTCATAAACAATAGAAAGGAGCTTGATTTTATAACCTAAGAAGTTTGAAGTAGATAGAATAATTTGCTTGGGGTCAAGAAAAGCAACTTTATGATCAAGTACCCCACATCATAACCTTTGACTCTAGAAAAATGAAATTCAAGACAAATAATAATAAGTGAAACCTCTTCATTTACTTCTTAAATCTCTAGAAGCACAGATGATAAGAGTCTCAATGCTATTCAAAATTTGCATTACATGAGATGGAACAAAATGTTAATGTTTTTCACAAGGAAATTCAGATAATAATTATGTCATTGTCTAGTACAGACATTGAGAGTAGGCTTTCTACATACCACATTGAATACCACAAAGCATTTTCTAACCAACATTTCAAAAAGATGACCTTAAACAACCATAAAAGTTAGACAATATCCACACATTGATTAGACAAGAAGGCTCAACATAGGTAAAGATAATCACAATTTGAAACAAAAACTTAGAATTGTATTTCTATTAAATTGCTTTTTCAAGTTAAGATATTGTTTACAAAAATAAAAAGCTTCTACAATAGAAGATGATCATATGTTTCCTCAGCTTCATGCATAATATCATCTTCTGGAGCTTTAGAACTCGTAGCCTATTTTTCTTGCTCCAAGATTGGCCCTTCAAGGTCAGCCATGTCTCCAAGTTCATCTGCCAGTGTTGGAACATGCTCCCTTGAAGCAGGTTGGAATCTTTCAGTATCTGCTATGTGCTTCCTTTCTACCTCTTGTTCCTCCTCTGGACATTCATTCAACCCATTAATCCTAATTTCTAGGAAGCTCACTTGAGCTTCATGTGTTTCTCCACAACTATGCAATGCTTGAACATCTTTAATGAACAAGTGAGAGTCGTTCCCGAAAAGGAAGAAAATTAATTAAAGGCACACCCAATTATCATCATTGGAAAACAATTGAATTCATCACATAATTACTTTTTGTGGCTTCTGATATGGATTAATCAATGTCTTGTCCCCAGCCACATGACGAAGTTTCTTTGTAATTGTAGGGAGCATGAGTACACCCTGACTCTTTGTTTGCTTACTTCATCATAATACCCGACTGTAATGCATTCATTTTAACTTACAAAGCTATGTAAAGGAGTATGATTCACATTTTTCTTTACCTTGACAAAGAAAACCATAAGTAAAATAGAGTTCATCATGCAAAAATCAAAGACCAAAAGGAGATAGATTACCATGTAAGACACTCCACAGCATGACATCTTGACTTCAAAGCAGTTGATACGGAAAAGGATTGGTCCCTGCTATGGAAAACCACTATCCTCCATAAAGGTGACATAGTCAAGTCTGCAAAATTTGTAACCATCCCACAAATCTGTGGGTGCTTGAATGGCTCATCATCATTAACAGAGCCCATCATTCTAAACCCATAGGGTATATCTGCTATAACAAGGGGTAATGTCTTCTAGGTACAACATTACATATATTATTTACATCATTGAAATATACATTGTAATATAATGGTCTATTGCTTTTACTCTTCTAATATTATCTGAGTTGATTTTGTAAGCATATACTCCAAAACCTCAACTTCAACACCTTGCACAGATTTATGACTTTGAGCACTTTGCTCAATAGGCCTTGATAAAAGTGCTAAGGTTTTGGCTCCATTGCACAACATTAGTTTCAACCATGTATTCTTAATGACGAGGGTTGATGGCATAAGCCGTTTATTTGCAAAGCAGTATTCATGTTCTCCTAGGTGGGAGGCTAAAGATGGATGTAGATTCTTGTTCCAAGTGCCTAATTTTCCTATGTATGGTGTAGAAAAAACACCATATGAAGACAAAAACAATATGGAAAGATGTGGAAATCTATTTGATCAAAGTAAAAGGTGGATGCATGTACTTATTGAAAAGAAGAGACATATTAAGCATGCAAAAAAATATGTTGGAGATCAAAATGTATCTTGGTGGGATGACTTTTAAATCATCAAGAATAGATTATAAAGAATACGATTGTAGGTCACTGGCTAATTGATGTTCCATTCACATGGGATTTTTGTACAAAACATTTAGTGAATGTGGTCCAAGCATGTAATGTAGATGCACTTCAAAGTTTTATAAATCCACTAGAAAGGAATATTTATGTAGGCCCAAGGATGACAAAACATGTCGAAGCAAGATGGCAAGGACATTTAAAAGAAATAATTGTTGGAACACTTATTGCAGTTCTTGTTGATGGTGATGAGGCTACCAGAACATTTTGGATTGTGAAATTTTTAGAGGTCAGTAAAGATATTGACCAAAGCATAATAGAGGCTTTGATAGTGCATTGGTATTACACTAAAAGGAGTAATGCATTCACAAGTAAATATAACTTAGAAATGGTATGTGACACCAAACAAACAGACTCAAGAAAGAAAAAGAATATTCGAAGCACATCCACTCTTAAAACGGATGATGTAATATTCTTATTTATGATTTTGCCTTGATGAAAATAGGGCACTTGAGGCAAGCAACCATCACTATGATAAAGCAAAAGCTTCCAGATGTATGTGGTACAACTAATCATAGGCAAACAAGAAGATCTGTGCATGATCCTATAGAATTCAGTATGTGCTTGGATGAAGATGGAGCTCTTGTGGATATAGAAGAAGAAGAAGAAGAAGAAGAAGAAGAGAGCTCGCAATAGTCCCAGACTGAATCAAGTGCATCAGATGATGGGGGTGTAGACATAGATCAAGAAAGTTGTGTATTGCATTGAAATCCATAACATTTTTAGTGCTATATATATGCTCTGAAGTATTTTGCTTAAAGAAACCATTTTCTATAACAATTTAAATAACTATCCAATATCCCCCATTGAAAACATGTTCAATGTTTAATTTTTGTATAAGCTTTTTATCACTTTCATATTTTTTATGTAGATTTTGGACATGGCAATGCTAAATAGAGTGAAATTTTGGCCACATTTTGAGCTCCTTTTTTTTGAATAAATGACAAAAAATGCCAAAAAATCATATGTTTTCACTTGATTTTTGAAATATATGTATGCTAGTATAAAGGGTTTTCAAACATAAGATGCATTTTGATTTTTGATGAAGGTGTTCTCTTTTTATGACATAGTTCTTGTTTGTTACGACTCGTTGTTAAGCCTAAAGCTTTATGACAATCTTTAAACTTTCTGGTGGAAGAGCTTTGATGAATATGCCTACCACATTATCGTGTGTAGGTTCATATACCAAATCAGCATCTCTTCCCTGAAGTCACTCTCTCACATAGTAATAATGCACCTCAATATGTTTGGTTCGTGCATGAAACACTGGGTTTTGTGCAACAACCAATGAACTCTCACTATCAATGAGAATATACATAGCATCATCAATCTCCATGCAGAGATCCATCAATAAGCATCTCAGCCATATACAATCAACTACAACTGTGAAAACTACCATGTACTCAGCTTCACAACTCAATGTCACCATTCTAGGTTGCTTCTTACTCAACCAAGATATGCATGAGTTTCCAAGGGAAAAGCAATTAGCTCTAGTGGACACACAAGTATCATAACAACTAGCCCAATCACTATCTATAAAAGCATGCACGCATGACTTAATATCTCTTCCATAAAAGAGACCTAAGCTAAAAGTGCCTTTGAGATATTTAAACACACATTTCACCACTTGCTAATTCTTAGTGCTAAGGCTATGCATGAATTGACTTGTTGATAAAGAGAAGTGTCAAATGCATCACTCGTGTGTGTAGAAGTGCAAGAGACACATCACAAGGTGCACAAATGTAGCAAGACACATGGAGAAGGATGATTGGAATAGCTCAATTGAGAACCTAAATCTTCTCTCAACTAGTCTGGAAACTGGCTTACAATCCTCAAAGTCAAAACACTGAATACATAATAATTCCTTGCTCAAGGGATACAAACAGGATGCCAAAATAGTAGCTTAAAAGACCAAAATAAGTGGCATAAAAAATATGCTACAAATCAGCCATAAGAATGTCAAGTTTTGCATCACATGACCCAATCAAGAGTATATCATCGACACAAAGAACAAGCACCATAAGATCAGCCCCATCCTTGCATACATAGAGTGTGCTTTCAATTGGACTACATGTGAAGCCAAGAGCAATCAAGTGCTTATGTATATGCTCTTTCTCTTTCATGGAAAATCCAGGAGATTGCTTCACATAGACCTCTTCTTGCAAATCAACATTCAAGAAAGCTATTTCTATGTCCAATTGATGTACTTTCCAACTTCAATGGGCAGCCAATGCAACCACAATATGAATGGTAGTCATGCATGAAGTAGGTGCAAAAGTTTCCTCATAGTCAATGCCATATTGTTGCGCATATCCTTTGGCAACCAATCTAGCTTTGTAGGGATCAATGCTACCATCAAATTTTCTATTAATCTTGTAAACCCACTTTGTACCAATGGCATTTTTTCCTTTTGGAAATTCATATAACTCCCAAGTAGCGTTCCTATGTATGGAATCCATTTTTTATTGCATAGCACTCATCCATTGTGGATCATCACATGCATCTTCAAGAGTGAGTGGATCTTCATTACATGCTATTGCAATTCGAGAATAATCCACAAAATTACTTGATGCATGGTGAGAGCTTGATCTTGTTCTACCAAGTAAAGGTGCACTTGATTTGTTGTACTACAAAGTTTGTTTGAGCCACTTTGGCATAGTTTATGCACTCTTGATAGACATGTGTTCATTGTGTATTACATCTTCAACATGTATATCATGGGTGGGTTGAATTTCATGCTCATTTTTTGCCATATTTTGATGCAAATGTTCAGCCATATGTGGTTGGAAATTGCCAATGGTTTTGATAATTTTTGGCTAAATACATTTAGCCATGTTTCGCTAGAAACTCTCTACATTTTTAGATCCATTTTGTTGGAATTTTTCAACCCTTTGAGCCTTAGTTGGTTGGACTACATGGCCATAGTCAAGCACACAATTTTGGAACAAAGGAATGAGTGTATCAAACACATCTTGTGAGCTAACTGTTGGTTGTGCATCCTTGGAGCACCATGTGCTTAATCTTTCTTAGTCTTTTATGTCGGTTGACCTTTGTTCCTAAAACTTGGCATAACTTCATCTCCAAATATAAAACCATATAAATTCCTACCTTAAAGATAAGCTTCCATCCTTAATGACCAAGATGAGTAGTTACCTCTATCCAATTTGTCAATTGATGAAGGAAATCCATCTTCCATATTGTCCAACCTTTCTCTGATACCACTGTTTAGAGATGGATTTGTACTAGGAGAAGATGAAGTGCTACAGAAACTTTGCACTACACTGGCCAAATAAACTCTAGGGACATGAAGTGGGCCCTTTTAGCTTCCCAATGGATGTATTAGACACCCTATATACCTTGGAATATAACTCTCAAAAGATTGAATCAAAACAAACTAGTTTCAACAATAGTCAACCTGAAAAAACTTTCTAATTTGGTCAAGATTTCTTTAGTAATTTCACTCAGTGCTCACTTTATACCTAAAAAACATACATTTCATTACTTTATCATCCAATTTCTTACGTTGTTGTTCAAGCATTAATGCATATGCTAGACAACCAATGACACACAAATGCACAATAGATGGGTTGCAGCCATGCCAAGTGTCATATGTACTGATAGACTGCAATGCATGAGTGGGACACCTGTTAAGTATAAATGTTGCACACATAACAAACTCAAGCTAGAAACTATGTGGTAAAGCCTGAATCTTGACCATACACCTCATCATCTCCGTGAGTGACCTATTCTTCTTTTTTGCAAATCCATTCTATTGAGGTTTATGTGACACTATACACTGATTTTTTATCCCATGTTCAATAAAAAATGCATTAAAATTAGAAGACATATATCCCCCCCTCGATCAGAATTAAGGTTGCCCATTTTACATGTTAACATATTTTCAACCAAAAGTAGAAACTCTTTGAAGCACATAAACACTTTAGACTTTGCTTTCAATGGATATACCCATGCATGCTTGAAAAAATCATTAGTGAAAGTCATGAAGTAAAGGCAGTTCCCAAAAGAAGGTGTTTGCATAGAACCAGAAACATCATTGTCAACAAGCTACATTTCTTGAGTAGCTCATGCTAAACCATTTTTTGGGAACGAGGAACACTAGATTTTGCCTAAAATGCAGCCTTAATAGACATGTTTACCATGTGCCTCAAGTTTGGCTAGAGAGGACACCATTTCAAATTTCTACAAGTGTAGCAAACTAGCAAAATTCAAATGAGGAGAGCATGCATGCCAAAGCTTTGCATCTCACATAGCCTGAGAATCGTGAACTGCACATGCTGAATCATTCATACATTGTTCATAATATATGAGCTTATGAAGCCCACGACATAAAATTCCATAAGCAATGATGATGTTATCGTCGAGATTTTCTCTCCTCTCTCACTCATGAAGGCCTACAGGAAACACATTCGGTGAAGGTAGCTAGAATTCCCTGATAAGTCCAAGATGCATCAAGGATGTCAAAGGGAGTTCACATGCAAACTTTGGAAGAAATCGAGCAAATCGAGGGTAGCAGTCAAAGCTGGTCAAAGTTTGGAAATTAGGGAAAAAATTTCAATGTCTCCAAAGCACATGAAATTCATATACTTGTAAAGCCTATCAAAGGCAATCTATAGCCCAAATTTTACATGAAAATGGATTTTCTAGCACATTGATATGCCATGTGCATTTTGTAAAAAATATATTTTTTTCACTTAGACCCTACAAAATTTTGTATAGGAATTTTTGTTAGCCATATGGTTTGGCATGTATAAAGACCATATGTGGCTACATATTTGTACAAAGTTTCAAGGCTATCAGAGCTTCCTAGACACCTTAATGCCACCTTGCAAGCTTCCAAATGTAGTCAAACTTGTACAAGGAAGATTCAGATGGGAGTTTTTTTTGCATATTCCTGAAGGAGGCCTTTCAAAAGATAGTACTACAAACTTTTATCTTCATCAAAGGATATTTGAAGGGTCAAAGAGCACAAAATCCAATTTTCAAGGTCATCGCAATTTTCTAGAATAAGAAAATTGAAGGCTTGAAGGGCTGCCACATGGCAAAATATGATTGAACCATGTTGTACGGTCAAGATGAGCTCATATTCAAGGGTGGAGATGCACTAAAGCATAAAGGAAGGAGGATCCACAAGTTTTTTCATCAAAGAAGACTTTTTTGACAGTTAAAGATCAATAATGCAAAGTTTCTCCAAAAATAGTGGCTTATCTTATCCGAATTGATGTCAGCACTGATCCGACGGTCCAGATCATCCCCAGTCGAATGGTAGAGAATGAAGGTGCCTAAATTTCACTCCTGTAAACTAGATTTGATAGAAAGAACAATTCCAAGCCATTGATTTGATTAATCAAATGGTTGTAATCAAAAGTAGTGATCCTAGAGTTGAGAGTTGATTTCTGTAGATCCAAGGGCCCAAATTCATTCAAAAAACTATATAAACCCCCCTCCAAACTCCTAGAGCATCATTGTTAGGCATCCATAGGGCTCTTTCTAGCTTACGGTTTCCTTGAGACGATCGCCCTCGGTTGAGCGAGTGAGGATCCAAGGTGGGCTAGTATGAGTATAGTACCTAGTTTCAAATTTAAGTTAGAACTCCAATCTAGGATAGGCTCTTGAAACCGGCATCTCTATCTTGACTCACCCTCAGTGGATCATGTGAGTGAGTTAGAGCTGGTTTTAATGAGTCTTAGACTTCTTTAGTTAGACGTTACGAGCCTAGACATACATAGGGTCAATGAAGCGGAAATCAACTTCTTACGTGTGACATTCGGTTGAACTGTCATGGTTTGAGGGTCGGAACCGCCTTTGATCAATAGAATACTTAGCTTGACGTATCACGACAATCTTATACATGTATCTTAATTCAAATCCTTTTAATTCATGTCACTTGTCACTTGTCTCTTGTCTCTCAGGATCTTAAGTATTTTTACATGTCTTCTATTTTCTTCTATGTGTGAGAAGGCTCCGCAGTATTGCATTGGACTAGTGAGGATGTTTCAATGAGCTTGTGATTAAACTCTATCATCATAATTCACTTGCATGCATATAATCCATACATATTGATTAGTTTCTGAAAGTGTATAAGAAGCTCCAATATTGGACCATTATTCCTTTCAAAACTAATTTATGTGTAAGGATTCCATCTATTCTCGTCATGCATACATATCATCCAAAGAAGACTATGCATATGGATTGGAATTAGGAAGTGTTTAAGAAGCTCCTTCAATGGACCATTCTTCCTTCCAAATTTGATTCGTGTGTATGGTTCTCTTTCATTCTTATCATTCATATTCATCAATCTAACTTGCACTCCTACATTCCCATTCCCATAATCATTTCAACATCTCTCTCTTCTCCATACTCAACATTAATTTCACTTTCACGTCCTTAAACCTTCCAACATTCATTAGCTTCATACACCCTGTGTGTGCACGATCGGACCCGATCCACCCGGATTGCGATCAACTCCACATTGAACATCGACGTGAAACGCTTCGTGGCATTTGCTTTTGATCTTGTTGGGAGGTTGTGATCCATATTTTTCGTTTCATATTTTTCATCGTCATCATATCATCATCATCATTCTTGACTCGTGTTACACGTGGTTTCTCACAATATCGTGCACATCTTCGTCGTGAAGTAAATGCATTTGTAAGAGATCTAGAACATCATGCATCACTCGCTTATTCACATAAGATGGAGGAAGGATTCAAATCCCTTATTTTTGAGAAACAAGGCCAAAGAATAGTCTCTTTTATGTTGAGAGAGAAGGGAAAATTCAATGGCATCAACATTACAAGCTACTTAGATTTGTTTGAAGAGCAAGCTATGATTTTTGGTCTTCCCGAAGATCTTTTGATATCATTTTTTGAACGAATTGTTGATAGCTCTATCATAAACTGTGTCACTCAATATGATAGTCTTCCTTGGAGTGATTTTAGAAAGGAGATGCTCAAAGAATTCTATCTTGAAGATTATAGCCAACATAAAATTCTTACGATGGGTCAATTCCCCAAAGCCTAGTAGCTCTATTACTCACTTATAGAATGAGTATATTAGATGCTATGAGCAACTTCGTGATGAGGATAAGATAACTTTGGAACTTGATCTTGTGATCAATTTTCTTAAGCTTCTTCATTTTGAAACTCGTAGGGAAGTTGAACGGCGATGAGAAGAGCGAGATAAGCGCTATGGTCTTACTGACAATTGACAAAAAGTATGTAAAGTAGTAGAGGCCGTAGCCCATTGACATCAAAGACAATCCATGCTTTATAAGCAAACTAGTCTTCCTCAAGCTAGCCTTCCACAAACTAAGGAACAAGTTAGAGAACAATCCCATGCTATGATTTTTGACTCTACTCCTATTCCTCAAATGATGGAGCCTACTCAAGGTTATAAAGTAGATCCAAATAAAAGTGTAGTTGAACAATCTCAAGTGGAAATTCTCACTAAGCAAATGGAAAGTCTTATTGCTACACAATCCAATTTGGCCAAGACTATAGATGCTTTACAATCTAATTACATCAAAACCTTCCAAAATCAAATGAGCCCAATGTCTTTTCAAGAGCCTAATCAACATGTTATAGCTACCAATCAAAATCCACAAGTAGCTCCTACTCAAGCATATCAATTTCCTCCAATGCATAATCCTTCAATGCAAAATCCTCATCCTCATGTGAAAAATCATCAAATGTATCAAAACATGTATCCTCAAGCTTCACAAATAGCTTTTCAAAATCCTCAAAATCAAAATTTTCAAAATCATCAACCGTATAATATGGAAGCTCCTCTTGCACCTCAAGTACCGCATGTTGCTCCCCAAGCTCCTCAAATACATCAATTGCCTTATCAAAATCCTAATTATCCTATTCAAGCAATATCTTATCAACAAAATCCTCAATTTCAAAATTTCCCACCACAAGTTAAATCAAAATCCTCAAAATCAAAATGGTTTTGTGCGTGGCCCTCGTAGGTGTCCTTGGTGTGATTCGTTAGAGCACTTTTTGAGAGATTGTGACCTATTGAAGGATGCTAAGGAGCAACGACTAGTAATAGACATAGACAAGAAAATCTGTGACTATCGATCTAGGCTACCTTTGCAAGGAAATTATGGTAAGGGAGGAATGAAAAAACACTATGAAAATATAACCATAACGGATGTAGGAACTAGAGGAGTGAAACTAGAAGCTCTTGATGAACAACAAGTGGAATCAAGTAAACCCACAAAGGAAGGTGATTTTTCCATAGAGGCTTTAGTAAGAGCACGAGATGAGATTAGGAGAATAACGGCTTGGGAATCACCAATAGAAGATCAATCTCTTATTTCTCACATATCCAATGTACAAGAAAAACGAAAAAGAGATGAAGCTGAGCCTAGTGAAAGAAGAGTGACGCCAAAACAAACCTCAGAGGGAATAGAAACAATCATAGAGCAGGGAGAAACATCACAATCTAAAGATAAAAAACAAGAATCACAACCCAATGAACAAAAACAAGAGGAGAAACAAAAAGGGAAGAAGAGAAAGCAAAGAAAAACAGAACCAAAGCCCTTAGATAAATAAGAACAATCAAAACAAACTGAAGACCAAACACGAGAACATGAACAAAAGCAAGATCCTGAGCAAAAACAAAAGAAACCAAAGAGAAAACCTAAAGCCATCTTGATTTCAAAAATTGATAGAAAAATAGATCCTATGGAGATTTTAGATGACATTTTGCTTAAGAGTCAAGTGACTATGTCTTTAGAACAAGTTTTCTCTATTGCAAAGCCTGTTTTTAAAGATAACTTTATCGACCTAATTAAAAGGAAGAGGTTTCCGCTTAATCTAGATACTGAGATGCAAGATTCTCCAGATCAAGATCAAGCTATGAATGAAGCCTTAAACTTTGATGAATCTGATGAAGAGTACTTTGATGATGATTAAGTAAATGTTAATAAAAATTTCTTAGGACCTATTCAACCTGACCATGAAAATCATGAAAACAATCCTGAAAGTCACTTTAAAAGGAAATTTTGGTCTAGAGGTACATCAGAGATGCATGTTAAAATAGGAAATGATAAGAACACTATCACTGTAAATGCATTAGTAGATTCTGGCTCCCAAATCAATGTGATTTCAAGAGAAGTCTATGATAAGGTTCGATGGCCCATAGATAAAGACTGTGGATGGCATATGAGAACTGAAGATAATGGTGTAGGTACCCTATATGGAGCTTGTGCTAGTGTGCCCATATCCATAGGAGGAATCATAGAAGAGTTTCACTTTTTTATTCAAGATAATTGCTCCTATGAAGTTCTCTTAGGTCAACCCTTTATTTGTGAGAGTCATATGGAAACTAAAGCCATGGATGATGTGTCTACCTATGCTAGATTTAAGTGTAAGGATGGAATGCAATCACTTCAAGTCATGACGGTAGGAGTGAATCATCCTAGGAATCGATTGTCAAGAAAGAAACCTATTGTTACTCAAGGTCATGAGCATGCTTGTAGTGATTGTGCACCTCGATTCATGTTTGGAGCTACATATGATCAAAATTTCAGATAGAATCCATTGTTGAGTAGGACAAAAATGGATATTGGTTTGACATCTCGTAGCTAAACAACCTGTACAATAGTTTGTCACTTTGTTTTCCACATTCTAGATTAGATTTTCTTCATAAGAGTCAATTGTCCAAGTCTTTTATCCAAAAAACCCAAAAAAATTATAAAAACAACAAAATCATGGAACATGATGAGAACATTGAGCATGTGATTGAAACATCTCATTGTTTCTCTACTCTAGAGGAGTTAGAGTTATGTCTTCAACAAAATTCTAATTCCCATATTATTCTTCTTTCTTCCCTTGATGAGTATGCTCTAATCCAAGAGTATGCTCTCAATGTTGACAAGTGCTCAAAATTTAACCAAACACATGATGCCTTAGTTGAAACAAAGTACAAAACTGTAGACAAAAAAATCAAACCCATAGCTCAACCATTACCTCAAGGAAGTAATGAAAAAAGTATTGCTATGAAAAATGATCCAATTCTTCGGGATAAGAAAAACATAGGACATACATTCACGGATGAGACAATCAAACACGTGAAAATTGGTAGAGATTTTCTTTTTCCAGCAGAGAGAGATAAATTTGAGGGAGTCATATGTAGCCATGGAAAAGCCTTTACTATGTATCCTCATGAGATTGATTGTGTAGATCCTAAGCTAGTTGCACCCATGATAATCTTTACTATTCCACATATTCCATGGAATCTTTGCCCTATACCAGTTCCAAAGGCTCACTTACCTGAGCTAATGAAACTACTTAAGGAGAAGATAAACATGAGAATTTTAGAGATAGCCATCTTTTGCACCTTACTCAAACAGATGGTTCACCGTGCCTAAAAAGAATGGGAAACTACGTTTTATTCAAGATCTCCAACCTGTCAATAAAGTCACCATAAGGAATGTAAGAACATGACCCATTGTAGATGAGTTTGTTGAATCATTTTCAGGACATTCTATCTATTCAACGGGTGATTTATATTCAGGATATGACCAATTCCAATTAGCAATTGATAGTTGTGACATAACCATAATGAAAACTCCGTTAGGCTTAGTGTGAATGCGTACTTTACCTCAAGGAGCGACTAATTCTGTGGCTCATATGATGAGTGCTATGAATATGGTCTTACATGATTTTATCCCTCATATAACCATGCCATCCATTGATGATATTTCAATTAAAGGGAGTGAGGAACGTGCAAAGGACATTACTTTAGATTCATCTGGATGTCGTAAATTTGTTCTTGACCATATCTCTGATTGTGAAAGAATATTTCAACGATTTGAAGAGGTAGGTCTCACATTTTCCATAGAGAAATCTATTTTTGGTGTCAACGAGGTGCTTATTGTTGGACATTTATGTGGCCATTATGGTCAAAAGCCATACCCACAAAAAGTTGATCCCGTTAGCAAGATTTTTGAAACATGTAACAACGTGAGTGAGGTACGTAGATTTCTTGGTGCTTGCATCTTTTATGTTATTTGGATCCCACACTTTGATCATGTTGTTGATTCTCTTTATGACTTGTTGAGGAAGAAACAAAAATTTATTTGGATTGACAAACACACTCAAGTTATGCGTAAATTGAAGAAATTATTGCTTGAAACTCCAATCCTTAAGCGTGTAGACTATTCTGCTAACAAACCTATTATATTGACTGTTGATACTAGTCCTATTGGTATAGGTTGGGTCATAAGTCAAGATGATAGTAAAGGGAATAGATATGCAATTAGGTTTGGTGCCAAAATTTTACATGAAATACAACGAAAATATCCACAGATCAAACGAGAACTATGGGATATGGTAACAGCTTTGAAAACAGACAAAGAATATTTCATTGGTGCAAATGTAAAAGTTGAAACTGATTGTTTGCCTCTCATTGGAATGATAGCAAATTGTTCATCTCCTGATATAGCCATGCTTAGATGGATCTTATATATTAAGTTCATATTTCAAGTAAGTCAAATTCAGTTGCTAATATGTTATCGAGAGCTAGATTTGATGACCTTGAAAGTGATCTAATAAAGAACGTGAACTTAATTGATTATGTTCCACATATATACGAGTATGAGCAATTTCATGAGTTTGAGTACGAAGATGAATGGAGAGACATAGGAAAGTATCTGGGTACACTACAACCATTACCTAGCTGGACTACAAATAGATTCCGTAACATTAGGAAATGAGCTTATAATTTTTTCCTACGTAACAGTTATCTTTGGAGACATGCTAAGGGTAAGGTTAAGAATCCACAACGAGTCCTAGGAAAGAGAGGTCTTCAATTGCAAGTAATGAAGGAGATGCATGAGACGTTATGGGCAGGTCATAAAGGATTTTTTGGAACATATGAAAAAATTAGAAGTGCCTATTATTGGCCTAGGATATATGTTGACATTAGTAGCTATGCTTCTACATGTTCTACTTGCCAACTTCATTCTTCAGTCAAACATAGAGATCCGTTGCATCCTACTTATCGACACTATATTCACTACAAGTGGGTAGTAGATCTTGTAACTATGCCTAAAGGTATTGACAAAATGCGTTACATTGTACTTGCAAGAGAAGACTTAACTAATCATGTAGAGGGACGTGCACTACGATCTAAGACCACATCCAATGTTTGCAAATTCTTGCTTGAAGATGTCATAAGTCGCTTTGGGTACATAGAGAAAGTAGTTGCCGATCATGGAGAGTTAAATGCGAGAGAAGCTAAAGAGTTCTTTGAACATCACAGTATTTGTTTATCTCTTACTACTGCATATAATCCAGAGGCCAAAGGTAAAATAGAGAGAGGCCATCCACCTATTGTGAAAGCCATATCTAAAGCATGTAACGGTGACATCAAACAATGGCCTAGATTCTTACCTTTTGCACTTTGGGCAGATAGAATGACGTGCACATGCACTACTGGGTATATGCTTGCTGAACTCATGTACTGTCAAAAATCATTGTTTCCAATTCAGTCTCATATTTCTGCATGGTCAAATTTGCCTTGGTCTGAAAACATGTCTACTAATGATTTTTTGAGTTTGCACATTAAACAGTTAGAACAAGGTAAATTAAGACTTGATGATGCTGTTGAAAAATTAAGAGAATCTAGAATGAAGAACAAGCATTATTTTGATAAAACTCATGGATTGCGTCCTAAGCCAATTGAAGTAGGAGATTGGGTGCTCATTTATGATAGTACATTTGACTCTCAATATGATGCACGCAAAAAGCTCACTCAACGGTGGTTTGGGCCATACATTGTATCAAAAGTCAACAACAATGGTACGTATGCTCTTTGTGAATTAAATGGTGTTGCACTAAAAACGTTGATTGCAGGTAAAAGGATAAAGCTATTCAAGAAACGTGATAATGATGAGTACATTTTGGATGAGGACATTGAAGAAGATGACAACAATGAGGCCGATTCATAAACAGGAGTATCCATTTATAAAAAAAAAAATAAAAATAAATAAAAATAAAAAAAGGGATGAAAATATATATAAAAAACATATAAAAATATCATTTCAAGCTCATGTTGCTTTGTTTTTTTTTTTTCAAGTTCATTCTACTTTTTTTCCATTCTTGTTTCATGCATGTTTGTTTTCAGTTTTTGCATTGCATTGCATATCCACATTACTTGAGTAAAAAACAAAAGGCAAATGATGATTTCTCTACTTGTGTAAAATTGTATCTTAAGTAGTAACTTATCTACTAAGAAATTGATTATAATCTAGGATTGTGGAAAGATAGGGCATGTAGATTTGGAGGTTTATTTTGGTGATATGACTTTCATATATAAACATGCATATGTATCCTGTATCGAAAGCATAATTGTTGAAATCCTAGCTCCTGCTATTGCATGTTTCTACATCCTTAGTCCATCTCACAGCACTTGTATCGGAGTTTAAACGACTATTCTCCGTCATAAAAAATGGTTGTACCTTGTATCGGGGTATAATTTTTCCCCGACATCAAAAAAAAAAAGCTACATGTTACCAGGAAGTTTACACTTTCTTCCACCCCAAAAAAGTGATCGTAACCATAAAGTTGCCGAATCATCATCATCATCAAAAAAAAAAGAACAAGCCAAAGGAGGATAAAGAGGCATAGTAGAATAAATCACCGGCTATATAGGAAAATTTATGCATTAGTGGAGTTTAGTTAGATTTCCTTGCATGTTATTAGAGAAAGAGCATATTCATATTTATGTAGGAAAGGAGTTGATCTACAATAGGCTAAAGATGAAATATGTCTCTTGAAAATCCTAAATCTTTGTTTATAATTGTATTTAAGGTAGATTGCTTTATGAAAAAGGTACAAATTTTTCTTCAAGATGAGAGGAACTGATGCTTAAAACGACTCAATACATCCACTTCCACTTCATATTGATGCTTGTTTGTTTTCGTTCTTGTTGTCAATGTTGCTTGTTCATTTGCATATACGTTGCCTATTTGTTCATGCATATTCATGTTGCATGTTTCAATTCTTTCTTTCATGCAAATTTTGCTTCATGTCACGTTGCCTACTCATTCATGCATATGATCAATTTTTCCTTCCATGTATGTTGCCTATAAAATAATTTGATGCCTGGAACATTTTGTTTTTCATAGATACTAGAGTGGCGCTACCGGATGAATCGCAGGTTTAGTGGGGCCGAATGTCGTTGAGATTTTCTCTCCTCTCTCACTCATGAAGGCCTACAAGAAACACATTCGGTGAAGATAGCTAGAATTCCCTGATAACTCCAAGATGCATCAAGGATGTCAAAGGGAGTTCACATGCAAACTTTGGAAGAAATCGAGAAAATCGAAGGTAGCAGTCAAAGCTGGTCAAAGTTTGGAAATTAGGGCAAAAATTTCATTGTCTCCAAATCACATGAAAATTCATATACTTGTGAAGCCTATCAAAGGCATTCTATAGCCCAAATTTCACATGAAAATGGATTTTCTAGCACATTGATATGCCATATGCATTTTGTAAAAAATGTATTTTTTTCACTTAGACCCTACAAAATTTTGTATATGAATTTTTGTTAGCCATATGGTTTGGCATGTATAAAGATCATATTTGGCTACATATTTGTACAAAGTTTGAAGGCTATCAGAGCTTCCTAGACACCTTAATGCCACCTTGCAAGCTTCCAAATGTAGTCAAACTTGTATAAGGAAGATTCTGATGGGAGTTTTTTTTGCATATTCCTAAAGGAGGCCTTTCAAAACATAGTCCTACAAACTTTTATCTTCATCAAAGGATATTTGAAGGGTCAAAGAGCACAAAATCCAGTTTTCAAGGTCATCGCAGTTTTCTAGAATATGAAAATTGAAGGCTTGAAGGGCTGCCACATGGCAAAATATGATTGAACTATGTTGTACGGTCAAGATGAGCTCATATTCAAGGGTGGAGATGCACTAAAGCATAAAGGAAGGAGGATCCACGAGTTTTTTCATCAAAAAAGACTTTTTTGACAGTTAAAGATCAATAATGCAAAGTTTCTCCGAAAATAGTGGCTTATCTTATTTGAATTGATGCCAGCACTGATCCGACAGTCCAGATCATCCCCAGATCCAATGGTGGAGAATGAAGGTGCCTAAATTTCACTTCTTTACACTAGATTTGATAGAAAGAACAATTCCAAGCCATTGATTTGATTAATTAAATGGTTGTAATCGAAAGTAGCGGTCCTAGAGTTGAGAGTTGATTTCTCTAGATCCAAGGGCCCAAATTCATTCAAAAAACTATCTAAACCCCCCTCCAAACTCCTAGAGCATCATTGTTAGGCATCCATAGGGCTCTTGCTAGCTTACGGTTTCCTTGAGACGATTAGCCTCGGTTGAGCGAGTGAGGATCCAAGGTGGGCTAGTATGAGTATAGTACCTAGTTTCAAATTTAAGTTAGAACTCCAATCTAGGATAGGCTCTTGAAACTAGCATCTCTATCTTGACTCACCCTTGGTGGAGCGTGTGAGTGAGTTAGAGCTGGTTTTAATGAGTCTTAGACTTCTTTAGTTAGACGTTACGAGCCTAGACATACATAGGGTCAATGAAGTGGAACTCACCTTCTTATGTGTGACATTCGGTTGAACTGTCATGGTTTGAAGGTCGGAACCGCCTTTGATCAGTAGACTGCTTAGCTTGACGTATCACGACGATCTTATACATGTATCTTAATTCAAATCCTTTTAATTCATGTCACTTATCACTTTCTCTTGTCTCTTGTCTCTCAGGCTCTTAAGTATTTTTACATGTCTTCTATTTTCTTCTATGTGTGAGAAGGCTCCACAGTATTGCGTTGAGCTAGTGAGGATGTTTCAATGAGCTTGTGATTAAACTCTATCATCATAATTCACTTGCATGCATTCTTGTACACTTTCAGAAACTAATCAATATGTATGGATTATATGCATGCAATATTGGATCATTCACTCTATCATCCAATATTGGATCATTCTTCCTTTCGAAACTAATTTATGTGTAAGGATTCCATCTATTCTCGTCATGCATACATATCATCCAAAGAATATGCATATGGATTGGAATTAGGAAGTGCTTAAGAAGCTCCTTCAATGGACCATTCTTCCTTCCAAATTTGATTTGTGTGTATGGTTCTCTTTCATTCTTATCATTCATATTCATCAATTTAACTTGCACTCCTACATTCCCATTACCATAATCATTTCAACATCTCTCTCTTCTCCATACTCAACATTAATTTCACTTTCACGTCCTTAAACCTTCCAACATTCATTAGCTTCATACACTCTGTGTGTGCCACGACCGGACCCGATCCACCCGGATTGCGATCACCTCCACAACATCGCCATTTGAGAGATTATGAACTATACATTTGTCATCAATAAATTTCACATCCAAGTCAATCTTGGCTATCGCTGAAACGGATAACAAATTTTTCTTGATCCTTGGTATAAATAAAGCATCGGACAATGTAAAAGAATTACCATCACTAGTAGTAAAAAGGATCTTACCAACTTCCATGATAGGATAAGAGGAGATGTTGGTGCATGTGACAATATTCCTTGTAGGGGTAGGCTCAAGTGAAGTGAAGAAACGGAGCTGTGAGGTAATATGTTTGGTTGACCCACTATTAAAGTACTAATCATCTGAGTCTACTACAGACATACATTATTCATGAGAAGATAGGTCATAACTAAAAATAGTATTCAATGCCCATTCTTCATTCTGCACAAGATTTGTAGGACTCAAATTTGAGTATAGAGGCCCCTGCAAGAGCAATTTCAACAACTTTTTTCTTTGCCTCTTTTGCAACCAATTTTTGATAGCTCTTTAAGCA
The DNA here is from genome assembly GCA_020310875.1 of Ceratopteris richardii. Classification (NCBI taxonomy): domain Eukaryota; kingdom Viridiplantae; phylum Streptophyta; class Polypodiopsida; order Polypodiales; family Pteridaceae; genus Ceratopteris; species Ceratopteris richardii. The sequence goes on along the minus strand of CM035432.1, from coordinate 88,559,391 downwards.
TGATGATTTCCTTTACAATATTTTCAAATCAATTTTTCTTTTCTATTCTCTTCTCATCTTTGCCATCCTTCTTTGATTGTGCTGAACTAGCAAATTTTTGCTTACTAGTAGATGAGATCCATTTATCTTTGCCATTCTCATTAGCCAAGAAAGCTTGATCTACAATATGCATAATGGAACCATTCTACCTAGACTGATCTTCTTGCAATAGAACAGAGGCTAACTCCTCAGATGTTCAGGCATTTGAATTGCCTTTCATCCTCAATCAAAGAGTAGAAGCAAAAGTCTTATATGAATCTAGATTAAGACCATTCAGAACAATCTGCACAAGTGAACTGTCTAGCAAGACATCATCAACAAAAATCAACTACTCCATCAAATCTTTGATCTTTGTCAAAAAAATATCCATTGAATCTTCTTCATTCATGTGATCACTCTTCAAGTAGTTTTGGAGGTAAGCAACATGAGCCTCATTCCTTGCATGGTATAAAGTAACTGTATCCAAAGCATCCTTTGCTATTTTGTAGGAGAAAATGTGAGGAATAATGACATGTTTGGCATACAAGGCTATCAATGCATGTGCTTGAGCATCTATGTCATCCCAATGAAGTTGCTCTACAATAAGTGCAACAGGAACCACAACACGAACAAGAACTTGAAGCATCATCCACATCACCTTCAATACCTATATTTATAGGTGTAGTAGGGCATTTTTCAACTCCTTGCACAATATTTCACAACCATTTTGTGACCAATACATGATGCATCACATATGCCCATAATGGGTAATTGTTACCATCCAACTTATCCTCAAATCCTAACTTATGGAATACATCACTACTTTCAACCATGACCATTGACTAAAATACCTTGAATCATGCAAAAAAATGATTTTATATCACAAAGTTGAATAGAACTACCTTGTTGAGTTCTGCTAAACCTATAGTAGACTTCAAGGATCTTATATGGGCAAACCAAAACCTGTATATATGTTTGGTACATAGAAGAAATTGCCTGCATAAGCATTGTGATAGTGCATTCGAAGGCCAAAAGGAGCTTAGATCGTGATTTCAACACCAGAAAGCAAAGACATTTTGAACTCCTAATCACCTTGCATATGCTCACCATTTTTTCTACAATTCTAAGATTGTGATTGGAGGGATGTTGATGACACCCTTGATGAAGTAGCAACCTGCTCTAATACCCAATTGTTGGAGTTTGAGGTGTGCGATAGCACGTGAACAACACAAGGGAGAAGAAGAAGAAGCTTGGAGCACAACACACAATATTTAATGTATTACCAAGAGAATGTTAAAAAAATATAAGCAACCTATTAGGGTTATAGGAATATATACAAGGCGAGGGAAAGAAGCCTCCTAAAGAGGGAAAAAAGTGCCCCGACAGTCCTACTGTGTTCACACACATCAATACCAAAATATATCAACACTATCAAGGGAATTCACATTCCTAAATCCCCTTCTTAGTTGGCTCTTTAGATGTTTGTTGATGACACTAACATGTGTACTAATGCTCATCTTTGTCCTACTTCCACTTTCTTGGATTATCTACATATTTTGTGTTTGGCAAGTGGCTCTAAAGTCAATCACAAAAAACCTAGTTTCAAAGCTTCTAATAATATTGTTCTTGATTGCGTTTCTAGTAGTGGTTGTGACATTTTGCATGAAGCTGTTGTCTCCAGATTGCTTGGAATTCCTATGGGGCTTCAAGGCCTCTTTTCAACAAAGGTGGGATTGGGTTCTAGATGAATTTAGAAGTAAGATCTTTAAATGGTATAATTCTCATTTCTCTTTATCTCACATATCCTTTGTTCTTACCCATTATGTATTGCCATGGATTATATATTTTATGTCCCATTGACTACCTTACAAGAAGAAAATTATGTAGGTCATTACCCTCTCTAGAAGGTTACTATGCGGAGCGAATGAGCAAGTGGGTGAAATTTTTGGGGTTTCCTAGTTCACTTAATATCTCCCAAGAAAGAAGGTGAGAATGGCCTAATTTGTCCTGTTAAGATGGTTGATAACTTATAAGACAAATGGGCTTATAAGTTATCAACCATATGTTTATCATCTGATGACATTTGGGCTTCTCTGTTAAAGAGGAACATTCATCCGTTTTGGGTCAAACATAAAAAATATTAGAATAATAATCATCTATGGGATATACTGATTCCTCCTTATTAGTCCTACATAGTTGGTAGTACTCTATCTTGCATTCTATGGCAAGCTTGGATGAAGGTAAAGAAAGGTTACATTCCTAATGAAAAACGAACTTGCAATGTTAAATTTTATTGGTAGGAGTCTCCTTGGCTTTGATGGATCTTCTTGTGGAATAATTATCAATTGGTTATCAAGGAGCATAAATGCTTCAAATAGGGGATCAAAGATTTGAGCTAATTCTTTCATAGTGGCAAGATCCTTTTTGATGAACAATGTAGTAATTTACCTAACATGTCCATTTTTTGTATGGAGGTAACCTTAAAGCACAAGTCCTTTTTGGATCACAAGATGAAGTGTTGTACAGTTAGAAAGTTAAAGATACATGATATTGCTAAAGACATGCTATAAGAACTATAAACAAAATAGAGGTTTTAGCTCAAAAATTTCCCTCCACTCTCAACAAAAGGTGGAAAGTCTAGTTGTTTAACTCACAATGGAGGTTCAAATGCATTAGCTTATGCATGTTTCCTTACAAAATAAAAAACTTAGTGCTACAAGGGCTCATCATTCACAGTGGTATTTTGTCAAGAAACAAACTCAACAGGATTAATGTCAATGATGGAAAGTGTCCTTTTTCTTGGAAGGAAGGAGGATTTACACTACATGTCCATCCATTATTGGCATGCCAAGACGTTTTAGAAAGTTAGAGTTATATCAAAAGCTCAAGAACATTAGATAGTTGGGCACTAATGAATTATATTTAGGATGCTTCTATCACATGGATTTTGTCTTGTGGTAGACTTGGAGAAGCTAGTACATAAATATCATTAAGGAGTCTTGCGACAAAAAAAGACTCTCTCATTGATTTGTTTAAATCCTACCAACCCAAAAATGCAGGGAAAATTGATGGAGCAGTATTCAAATGACAAATTATTGATGGTTTTATCTATTGAAGGTTGATTGTTATCTTTGTCCTCTTTAGTTTGTATAATTTTTCCTATGCCCCTTAGCATTTATGTCTATAATCTTGATGGGTTCTGAATTTTATTAGGGATGTAATACCTCTTATTTGTACTTACTATTGTATTTTGAGCCCTTGATGATTATGTGTCCTTATGTAATAGTCTCGGTGATCTTTAGCTCCAAGCTTAGTCTCTGTTAGTGTGTGATCTTGCCTCCTTGCATGAATTGTACAATTCCATCATGAATAATGGACAAGGGATTTTTCCCTAATGCTTTCATTCATCTACGTGAGGTGAAAATTATTGATTTTAAGCTTCAAGCTAACCTGAGAATCGTTTCTACTAATCATAATAAACCCAAATTCAAGAAGAACCATGTAGTCACCGCACACTAGAGTTGAAAAAACCCTAGTTCACCCACCAAAAGCCTCATCTAGGCTAATCTCTCTTTATCAATTCAAGTAGAAAAAACGATGCAAAATGTTTTTGATGGAAAGAGTGATCCTACATCCCTTGAGTTTAAATTCTACCATCTAATTAGATTCAACTAGTTGGAAGATTTTTCAATGCAATATCACAACTTTGGCCTAACCTTGAAATGAACCCCAATGGGATGGCTTCATATGGTAAGCTGCAAGGAATTTAAGAACATTGATTAACTCTTGCTCTTTAGTAAATTTTGACCCACTAGAGTTAGACATGATAAATTTTACACTTCATGCAAAGTCCAAGTGAATATGTGAGATATGTTACCGTTAGTGTCCATGTGAAAGTCCAAGTGGCAACTGGACACTTCTTTGTATATGTTCTTTAATAAAACATATAGTGGCTTGGTTATTCACAGACTATAAGTTCACCCGCATTTGTAAGACCTAAGAAGCCTCTCTTTGTGCTCCATGTGCATTGTGTTTTTCTGCGTATTCTACAGTCGTTGTGCGGAGTACCGCATGTGGCCTTAGGAGCTCAGTTTTCTACTTCGAGGATATCGTCATGGAGAGCGTGAAAAGTGCTCAAAATACTTCACTGGTATCACAGTAGTTCAACGCAAAAGAAAGCAAGGCTTACGACTAAGGCGGCGACCAAGGCATAGACCTTGGCATACCTTGTCATCTGAGTCACCGAAGTCACCGTTGGCTGCGCATGAGGAGAACCTCAATGATCAAGGAATATAGAGGTTCTTGGTACTTCCTGAGAGGTCACCCATCCACTTAATCGTGGCAATCTCTTGCCAGTAAGCTACACTCTTGTGGTGTCTGAAGAAGGGGAATGACTAAGGTTGACATTACCTTGAACATGTTTTGGTCCCTCAAAGCTTCATTTTTTGCTTTCAAAGCCTATTTTTGAAGTATTTTTGGGGTGTCTTTTGGAGCCGTTTTGGAGTACTTGCAGACATACTTCTCTTCACACAGGTCCAAGAACATCGAGAAGACTGTTCTTTGTACTTCTTCGACATTAAATATCAACCTTTGGGGCTTTGTTTTCAGCCACACTCGCAAAACTACAAGTTTATTGAAAGATTTCAGTTTTGGTGGGAGTAGTCGCTGCAAATTTATGTAGGTTTTTTGAGCCAAAAACATCAGAGTTGACAGACACTTGCAGGTGTTATTGGTTAGTTTTTGGGTTGTGCATTCAGACTTTTAGTATCATTTTATTGCATATATTGAGCACATACAAATTATGTACGCTTCTATGGATACTGCTTATGTACATCCATGTCATCATTGATATAGTGATTACGTTCTTTGCATAAAGCTGTTACACTTGATAAAGAGGGTCCTAGTGAGGTTCTCTTAAATAGGAAACACCCAGATGTCGGGGTCTCTTCAGTGATGCAGGTGGAAGACTTACCCAACCTCACCATAGGAGATGTATGATAGTTGTTCATAAGTGCTCGATAAGCCTAGTTGGCTTCTATTGGATAACTGATTATATGCAGTAGAGTCAGTGATTCACTATGCGGGCAAACATGTCAGTACTTGCAGTTTTATGATATTTCGACACTGGTCATATGCTCATTTTGCAGAGGATACTCTGGAAATCTTTTTCCAGATGTTTGGTTTTGTCAACTATATAGTGGTCGATTTACTCCTTGATACACTTACTCGTTGGTGTTCAGACTCTTCTAGCTCCTTTATCATTCCATTGAGTTCTCTACCATCATGGCATCTGAGGTCTCAGGCGCATCTGGTGGATCAGGGTCTAGTGCTAGTGTTTCGAGGAGGATCTATAACTTACAAGGCAAAGACCATTTTGAGATCCAAAAATTTGATGGCACAAACTTTGTTCTATGGAAGAATTAGATTAAAGATGTGCTGATTCAAAGGAGGCAACGGAAGCCAGTAAATGGAATTTCAAAGAAGCCTACTAACATGGATGAAGATGATTGGGATGATTTAGATGAAATGTCCACGTCTACCATTCACTTGCACCTGTCCAATAATGTCTACTTTACAATATTAGACTATGAAAGTGAAGAGGAGCTTTGGAAGAAGTTATGCAATACATATGAGAAATTCTATCTGATGAGAAAATTATATGACCTTTGTATGGAGGACACTGATAGTGTTGTTGCTCATCTAAATGAGTTTGATGCTATATTCTCTTAGTTACACGCTCAAAAAATGGATATGGATAATGAATGAAACGAGTATTGTTGTTATGCACCTTGCCTTCATCATGGGATACATTTTGCACAGCTATTAGCAATAGTGCACTTAGTGGTAAACTCATCTATGATGACATATGTGAAGCACTTTTGAGTGAAGAGATTCACAAAAAATCCATGGTTGGCACTCACAGTGGAGATGCATATAATGTTCCTGATTCTTACCAAGGAAAGAATCAACAATGTGGCAGGAGCAAGAACAAAGAAAACAATGGTCAACAGAATAAGAGTAGAAGTAAATCAAGGAAGAAGGATATCGAATGCCATTATTGTCATAAGAAAGGACACATGAAGAAAGAATATTATGCATTAAAGAAGGCTAAATGTAAAGGACATAATGTTGATGGACATGTTAAACAGTTACCTGCACCATCCACTTTGACAATGAAGATTGAAGAAATTAATGCTATGTCTGATGATGCTGATGTGTTTGACACTTGATAGTACTGTGCCAACTGAGGCTCTTGTGGCTGATTCTCTTTCCCACACCTCGTTGCTAGATTCTGGTTCAAAGGGCAATATGGTTGTTGCAAAGGGAAGCAAAGTTGGCTCACTTTAACCTTTATTTGTATCACAGAAAGAAAAATTGTTAGCTGTTACTGAATTGCCTATGGCTTGTATTTGGCATGGTCGTTTGGGCCATATATCTCGTAGTGGAATGGAAAATCTTTCTCGTTCTAGCTACTTGTGTTATCTTTCTCTGATTTCATTTTGTGAGCATTGTCAATACGAAAGCAAACTAGAAATACACATAAAATGCACATTGACTCTTCAATTCAGCCTTTAGATCTCGTTCATATAGATGTGTGTGTTCCTATGCCGACTATGTCCTTAGGTGGCTCTCTTTACTTTGTCACTTTCATAGATGATGCTACTAGAAAAGTTTGGGTATATCCTATCAAATAGAAGGATGAGGTATTCCCTAATTTCAAAAAATGGCTTGGTTCAGTTGAGATTGAGAAAGGAACTAAGATTAAGGCTTTACACTCAAATAATGGGGGCGAGTATACCTCACATGAATTCAGCCTTTTTTGTTAGTCTAGAGGGATTCGTAGAGAGTTTACAGCTTGTAGCTCAAGCGTAAGCACCACCTCCTTTACTTGTCAATCCGTGGAGATGTGAGGACCAGTATGAAGACCGTGAGCAAGTGAAAGCACAAGTGCGTGAGTGAAAGCACACAAAAATGCACACACATCCACACACACACGCACAAGGCAAGATCAAAGAGAGGAACAATGGGAGCACTTGATAACACAAGAGTTATCTTACAAAAGCTCTATTCTCTAACAAGCCAACCCCAAAAATGAGCTCTCTAGCTCTTTTTATAGTTTTTGAACTAGGTTTGGCCCTGTCCAGACCTAGTGTCCGTCCTAGTAAAAAATTAGGTTCTAGGGCTTATTTGAGGGTTCAAATGGAGTCTAAAAATTATAAAAATTGGTAGGATGGTATTAGAAGCTCAAGGACTCCTCGACTTGAACAAAATGGAGTTACAAAAAATGGAAAATGGTATTTACAATGGTTTTTAGTGATGAAAATCACTATTTTTGTAGGGATTTCTTTTGAAGATTTGACATACACTTTTTGGAGCTCCCTACTTGCTCCTTCTTCTTGTGTGTCCACCTATTTGATGTGCTTCTGTACTTTTTCCTTGACTTTCAGCTTCAACACTCCCCCCCCCTCCCTCTCAAGTCTGTCGTCCTGGATGGACCCTTGTTGTAGTGGTTGTTCCATGTAGGGCTTTGAGAGGTAGCGTCCATCTTTTGTATGTGCTTGTTCCTTGGATTCTAGTGAGCATGTGCCATTATGAGCTTCCAAAAACTACTAGTTGCTCAGAAAGAGGTGATCAAGGTTGAGTTGGAGCAATTGCTTCCTAGGTATTGACATTGTCCCTGTGATATCCTCTAGATCTTCCAAAGGTGATGTTCATAGTAGTCATGCCATGTACTCATAACCCATAGTGAATGATGGGTAAGTGTGTTAGTGAATGGGTTGAAGAAAAGATGTGCCTTGTGCATGGCCTTGTAATGTGGCCCTATGCATGCTTACTTGGAAAATGCATTGGAAGAAATATGGTGCAAAAATTAGAGGTCTTGGCTAAGTGCTCAAGGGTATGCTGACGAAGAGGTTTCCTAATATATCATGGCTAAGGTGTTTCCAAAGAAAGGATTCTTACCATAGTGAATGATCGATTCATGTTCATCTCCTTGTATTGTATACCCGACATTGTGATGGACCATCAGCTAGTCTTTGGTTGTCGATGAATGTCCGAGTTGAGGGTCCATTCTTTCATTGCCGGGTCCTGTCTCCTTGCTTCAAATTAACATTTTCCAAATACTGAGAATTGAATTTCTTTATATTCCTTGACAAACGACATTGGGTAACTACACCAAGATTAGTTTCACATGTTCTATCTAGCTCACCATAAGCAGGAGTCTTCTCATCCAGTATACATACAAGGATTTGCACGCTACCAAAACTACCTCTTGTAGATATCTCCTTGGATGCTCTTGTACATACAATAGTTAAGCATCTCTCAAGTTGTGGACCTTCGAGATCTTCCTTCCTACCAAGGTAAGGGGGAACAAAGTTGTGGATGCCATGTTCCTGCCAAGTTCTTAACATCTACCAGATAAAGCAATAATAATATCATCTACTAGCCAAGACATACTTCTATCAAAATTGATAAATGCCCAATCATCAATGGTTCCACCTTCAACTAAGCATGACTCATTCATGTTCCATGAGCCAAACCTGGGAACAAGTTCTTTCTCTCTCATTTTTTTCTTCTTCCCTTTTTTTTCTCTCTTTTTTTTCGTTTTTTTTCTCCTCTTTTTTTTTTTTTTGCAAAACAATGTCACAAACAAGAAGACAAAGGTTAGTAAAAAAAAAGTTTACATGTGTCAATATTCTCTTGTGCATGGGACTCTCAATTGTGTCTATGCACGACCATGTAATATGGACCTATATTAATGCATACTTTGGAAATGCATGACCTGAATAGTGCAAAATACAGGGTCGGAGCACGTGGTTGTCGCTCATCAAGGCTTTCGATGTTATTTGTGGATGTTGATGACAACTAATCCTTCCTCCTGATAGGGGTCCATTTGAGAACCATATTCGGTTGCATTGAGATCACCGTGGGGTTCTTCATCTCTGGATGGTTTCTTAAATTTTGTATCCCACGTGGTTGGTTCTTTGGTTGTGCAGGGGCTACTAGTGCTTTTGGCTTCCATACCCATATCCTCGATGATTGCCTTCTTATTTTTTCTGAAGAGGTGAGTTTATCTTGTTTTGGTCTCTGTGCTTGGTTCTTACCCTTGTCTCTCCTTGACTTCTTTGTTGAGACCTTTTGCATAGTGGAGAGAATAGGACTTTTTGCATGCAAGAGTGCTTTGGGAATCCACATGTGTAATCACCCTTGTTGAGCTGCAAATAATTTTTTTGGTACCCAAATTTGTATGAGATGTTCTGGTTGAGTTGATCCTGATTGCTTAGTTGTTGTCTTCACATGGTGATTGTGTTGGCAATGTTGGAATTGTGTTGGCAATGTTGGTGATTGCTCTCCTTTTCTTACCCAAATTTGCTTCATGCCCAGAACTACCTTCTTCTTAAAATCCCTTTGTCTATTTGATATAGCGGTTGGCCTCTTCAGTTTTGCTTGCCTTCTTGGTTGAGTTGTGGTGGCAGCATTAGTCCTTGCACTAGAGGACTGTTCTTCCATGATTGAGTTCTCTTGGGACATAGAGCTTTTGACACATACAACATCTTTTGTTCGAGGGGGAATTGTGTTGGCAATGTTGGTGATTGCTCTCGTTTTCTTACCCAAATTTGCTTCATGCCCATAACTACCTTCTTCTTAAAATCCCTTTGTCTATTTGATATAGCGGTTGGCCTCTTCAGTTTTGCTTGCCTTCTTGGTTGAGTTGTGGTGGCAGCATTAGTCCTTGCACTACAGGACGGGTCTGCTTGTCTTTGAGCCTGTTCTTCCATGATTGAGTTCTCTTGGGACATAGAGCTTTTGACACATACAACATCTTTTTTGCTAAGATTAGTCCTAGGTGAACTACAAGAAGGTGTGACATTTGGATTTGTGAGCATGCCATTTTGTAGTTCTAATGTAAATCATTGTTCTTGGACCCAAACTTGAAGAGGTTGACTGCTTAGGTTCAAGTTGATTGCATGGTCATAAATCCAATGTTGACCCAAGACAAGTGGCTCTGTAAGGTCCTCATCATGACACACTAGCATTTTCACTATCATTAGAACATTTTGAAGGTAGAGGGGAAGTTCCAACGCGCCCAAACAGGGGGTTTCCACACCTCACAATCCTATGAGATAAGCTTCTATGGGATTGATGTTCAACTGCAAGTCTTGGCAATAGGAAAGTCTAACTGCATTAGTTGCTACATCTGAGTCAATCAATGCTTTCACAGTCCTTACACTCTTTCCTTGTCCTATCTCTATGGTCACAAAGGGACGTCGATCAATTATTTGAGAAGTAATTATGCCTGATTTTTGACACATATCCATGTGATATTTTGGGGCTTTTGAGTTGACATGGCCTAGTTGCCTTAACTTATTTTGCCTAATAAGCTCTCTGGCCTCTGCCTATGCTTCTTCTCTCACCCTTAACTCTTCTTCTTTTCGCTTCTTAGCAGCGTTGAGTCTCATTAGCATATCCTCAGTGAGAGGTTCTTGATATAGTTTGACTCTACATCCAATAATATAGTTTGGCAAGATATCTCCTTCTAGAGTGGCTAATTGAACCGCATCGCTAGTGGAAATTCTATTAATGATCATGGGTCCATATCCTCGTTTTTCCAATTTACGAGCATGCTGCTTTAGTGTATAAACCAACAATAGGTACCCCTCTTTCAATCCTTTATCCTTGATGTGTGCATCAAAATAAGCCTTTTGTCTTTTCTTTGCAGCATAGATGCCTACTGCCGCTCGTAGCCTCATCTCACCTAAGTGTTCTATATAAAAGATCCTAGAGGACAATTCATGTCCATTCCACTCATGCTCGTGTGCTACTTTTAAAGCCGGGATTAAGAAATCTAATAGTAGCACAACATTCTGTCCAAAGACCATCTGAAATGGGGTGGCATTGAGTACCGTTTTGTAGGCCACTCGGTAAGCCCAAAGAGCATGATGAAGTTGTTTATCCCAATCAGAGCGTTTGTTCTTTACCATTTTTGTCTGTACGTTACATAGGATCTTATTTGTGCTCTCAGCTTGCCCGTTATCTTGTGGATGATAGGGGGCAAACTTCTTATGTATCACCAAGAATTCTTGGGAGAGATTTTCAATGAATTCATTCAAGAAGTGTGTGCCTCTATCGCTCACTAACTCTATTGGTAGTCCATATCTCATGAACACATTCTCAAATAAGAACTTAGCTGTTGTTTGAGCATCATTCTTTGTCCTGTCTTTTACTTTTACCCACTTCATAAGGTAATCTGTAGCTACAATAATGTACTTTGCATGGGAGTTTCTAGCTGGGGGGTTAATAGAACCTACAAAGTCTATAACCCACTTCGAAAATGCAAGTCCTCCCATCATTGGCCTCAAAGGCATCTCATCTTTTCTAATTGGATACTATGCACGTTGGCATGTGTCACATTTCTTCACATAAGTATGTGCATCCATGTGAAGAGTGGGCCACCAAAGTCTTGAGAATAGAATGGTCTTGATTACTCCATCAGGCCCAAAGTGTCATATTGTACACGTCATTCCATGACATCATGAAATTCGCATTAGGTACCTCTATTACCAAAAAAAAAAAGAGAAAAAAAAACGAGAAAAAGAGAGAGCTTTGTTCCTAGGTTTGAATCATGGAACATGAATGAGTCACACTTCGTTGAAGGTGGAGCTATTGACAACTAGGCATTTATCAGTTTTGATAGAAGTGTGGCTTGCCTAGCAGATGATATTATTGCAAATCCTTGTATGTATACCGGGTGAGAAGACTCCTTCTTATGGTGAGCTAGAGAGGATATGTGAAACTCAGCTTGGTATAGTTACCCAATGTGTTTGCCAAGGAATATAATAAAATTCAATTCTCAATATTTGGCAAATGTTGCTTTGAAGAGAGGGAATAGGACCAGATGCTCAAAGCATCTCATCTAGTGGATCATCAAGAAGGGCATTCATCGACAACAATAGACTAGCCATGGTCCATCACAATAATGGGAATACAATGAAAAGTGCAAAATATCAATCGAACTTTCATGGTAAGAACCCTCTCCTTGGGTAACATTATAACAAGGATAAATTAGGAAACCACTTCATCGGCGTACCCTTCAGCAATTCGCTCAAGACCCAATTTTTTTAGCACCATATTTCTTATATTGCAAATGCTTGAGGTGACAAATGAAAAACCAAACAATCGATCCTACCATGTTTGGATGATAGACGGATCTTGTTGATGCAATATAGACACTACCTCTCAAAGCACTACATGGACCAACCACTACAACAAGGGTTTGCCAGGGATGGCAGACTCGAGAGGGGGTGAGTGTTGAAGCTCAAGGTCAAGGACAAGCACAATAAGTGCATCAAAGAAGGGGACGCACAAGAAGAAGGAGCACATGGGGAGCTCCAAGAAGTGTATATTGAAGCTCACGATCAAGGACAAACACAATAAGTGCATCAAAGAAGGGGAGACACAAGAAGAAGGAGCACATGGGGAGGTCCAAGAAGTGTGTGTCAAATTTTCAGAAGAAATCCCTATAAAATAGTGATTTTCATCACTAAAAACCATTTTAAATATCATTTCACATATTTGTAGCCCCATTTTGTGCAAGCTGAGGAGTCCTCGAGCTTGAGGGGCATTAGAAGTATCATCCTACCAATTTTCATAATTTTTAGACTCCATTTGAGCCTTCAAATAATCCCTAGAACTTAATTTTTAACTAGACACTAGGTCTAGACAGGGCCAAAACTAGTCCGGAAACTATAAAAAGGGTTGGAGAGCTCATTTTTGAGGTTAGCTTGTTGTAGATTTCAGCTTTGTAATAGATTTCAGCTTTGTAATAGATTTCTTTTGTAATCAAAGTCCTTCCATTGTTCCTCTCTTTGATCTTGCCTTGTGTGCGTGTGTGTATGCATGCATGTATGTGCTTGCCACTCACATTTGCTCACCACAATTGGTGCTATCTCTTGGATATTCATCTTCAAGAATGTACAACTATTTCCACCACAGAAGCAGAGTATGTTGGAGCAAGTGAGGCATGTAAGGAAGTGTTGTGGCTTTCTCATCTTGCTTGTGATATTACCTCAGCAGGTAGCTCGTTTGCTCAATGATAGTCAGAGTGCCATTGCTTTGGCTAAGAATCTAGTCTATCATGCAAAGACCAAGCAGATTGAGGTGAGGTATCACTTCATTTGAAATAGCTTAGCGACTGAGCGCATTATTCTTGAGAAGGTTCACACTCGAGATAATGTTGCAGATGCTTTGACTAAAGCTCTACCACAAGATAGATTTTGACAATGTTGTCACTTGATGGGGGTTACTTGATTCATGATCTTACATAGTCACTTGTATACTGTGTAACATGCCCATCAGGTGGGAGATATAGTTTGTATACTTACACTCAAGCATTCTTTATCATTCTTTATTTTTCTCCCATAGTTACTTTGGCCATATTGGCCTTTAGTGGGAGATTGTTACTATTAGTGTCCATGTGAAAGGTCAAATGGCCACTGGACACTTCTTTGTATATGTTCTTTAATAAAACATATAGTGGCCTGGTCAGTCATAGACTACAAGTTTGACCACATTTCTAAGACTTAAGAAGTCTGCCTTCGTGCTCCCTGTGTACTGTGTTTTTCTACGTATTCTGTAGTCGCTGTGTGGAGTACTGTGTGCAACCTTAGGAGCTTGGTTTTCTACTCTGAGGATATCATTGTGGAGAGCGCAAGAAGGAGAGTGCACTGTGGTGCATCACCATTGAAATACTTCAAGATAAGTAGTGTGGATATTTAGACATAAACATGGAACATTTTCTTCAACTACCCTCATCAAACAAGTTGAAACAACTCTTTCTCAATGGCCTAAGCAATGTGGAATCAAAGGAAGCATCTTTTACATGAAACCCAACTCATTATTGGATTGCATGGTGTTAGGATGCCACTGATGCAGATTCCAAAAGACATGTGCCTATTTATTTCCTTTGAATTTCCAAGGGATAACAACCATTTTACCTTCTTACCCTATAATTGTTTATTTGCTAATGTGATATAGAAAACTATGGCATTGTATATGTTATCTCTTCTTCTTGTAACTTGGCAAGGAGTACAATTAGTTCACTAAGATCCTCTTTCATCATGGTTATGTATATTTCTTTTGTTCATTGTATTGAAGAGTGACGTATTGATAGTATAGAATAATGAAGTATATTCGAGAATCTACTAAGCACTCTAATTTCGAACACACATATGACCGTGTGTTACACCTATAAATTAGGTTGTCGATCAACTTCCCCTAATCTTTCATCTCAACAACATGCATTGTGCCTTCCACAAGTAACTTACAATGGACTTACATGGATGTAGCTTCAGATCTATACTCACTCATCCTAATTGCCTTCTAAATTTCTTGAGCATACTTGCTTTGTGAAATGAAAATGTGTTGTGGCTGCTCCTATATCTAAATCCCCAAAGAATAATGCAAGGGAGCCAATTTTTTTATTTCAAAATCAGCATCTTAGGTACCATTGGTACTCCTAATCATGTCATGTGAATCGTTTTTAAGGATAAGTTCATCTATATATAGTATGACAATCACACACTTTCCTTCATGCTCATAAACATATATATTTGCATCCAAAGGATTATGCTAGAAATTTAGATTTTTAGAAAAATATGTATGCTCTTCCATACAACACTTTGGAAGCTTTCTTGAGCCCAAACAGAGCATTCTTCAAATAACAAATCTTATCTTTTAAATGTGGGATCTCTAACCTTGGTTTCTTCTCCATGTTGAACTCCTCCTTGAGGTCACTAGTCATGAATATCAATTTCACATCCATCTGGTACCTAGGCCACTTTCATTATGCATATGGAACTAATAGTACAAATAATGATAATTTTGGTTGGGGAAAATGATTTCTTGAAATTAAAACATTCCATTTTCCTAACAACTTGTGAAACAAGTCACATTTTGAAATTTCCAAGCTTTCCTTCATATTTGTATACTTCATTTTATAGATATAATCAAACCTATTACTTTCTTCCTTATTGTCCAATCCAGTAGCTCTCAAGTATTGGTTTTCATGATGCTTTGTCAGTTAGCTTCTAACATCACCTACCACATTGCATTAGCCAGTGCTACATCCATCGAAGTCAACCAATTGCTTCACCCCCTCCATAATTTCAACCATCTATGGGATATTAAATATTTTTTTTTAGAGAGTACAATGATTGGAAAGACACACAAACCCGACCTCGTAAGGTAGAGGCACCCATCTTGGGGAACTCAAAGGCATCCGGCTCTAGGCGGGACTTGAACCCTAGCCATCTGCCTAAGAGTACAAGGCACATCCGCTAAACTGCACCTGTTGG
Organism: Ceratopteris richardii; assembly: GCA_020310875.1. Lineage (NCBI taxonomy): Eukaryota > Viridiplantae > Streptophyta > Polypodiopsida > Polypodiales > Pteridaceae > Ceratopteris > Ceratopteris richardii. Next base: position 88,544,020 of record CM035432.1, on the reverse strand, counting down.
ATATGGGATATTAACTTTATCTGTGAAGTCTTTACATTTCTCCACTGTATTGCTTGATTTCCCACGTCAATTTGCACTTATTTTAGTAAGAGTAAGCCTAAGATTCATATCACTATACAATTCTCTCAACCATCACAACAATGGTGTCTCTGATGGCATGATAATAGCTCAATCTTCATTTGGAGATGCTTCTTCTTTTAGTAGAGGGACGATGCTTGGGTCAAGCTTAAAATGGATCCATTATCCACTTGATAATATAGTAGAGACCTTCATGTGCTCCTCTATTGTATGTGAAACCTTTATAAACATCACATCCCTATTCACCAATACTTTATGCACCTCTTTGATTCTACATCTGATAAGCCTTTTTTCCTTTGCTATATACAAGGAAAATACACCCCTTGTTTTTTGTTCTTAGATTGTTCTAGATTTGTATTCTAGTACATGAACATAGCATTCACACCCAAATGTCATTAAATGTGACACTAAAGGCTTATTACTGGAGTAGAATTTTTGAGGTGTCTTACATAGAAGGAGTTTTATGAAACTCTGTGTGAGAATGTAGACCGCCATGTTCATCATCTCAACCCAAAAAGCGTTTTGCACACCCCTTACACTCACCATAAAACATGCCACAAATTTCTAGTTCTAGCATTCAACAACATTTTCTTGTTGTGGGGTATATAGTGTCCTAATTATGACAAGTGATTGAAGACTCTAGAAATGGGGTGGTGTTCATAAGAAACAACTTTTGGCATGTCTTATTCTTTGATGAAATAATAAATAAACTTCCCTAGGATAAATATGATGAAATAGAAATTTCACAATGCTTCAGAAGATGTTTCTCAAATTTCTTCCTCAAAACATACTAGTAAGAACTTTGATAAGTATATGACAATCAAAAAACATAAGATCATAAAATGATCTTGAGTTGGATGTTTTTTCAACCTGGATGTTTTTTCAACCTCAACTCAAGCAAAATTCTCAAAGTCTTGAAATATCGAAGATCCATCTATTTTTCTCTATCATGCAAAGTAGTTCATAGAAATGGAACTACTTAGAAAATTATTTTGAGAGTCTTAGAATCCACCTATCTCATAGATTGTGGTATGAATGCCCACTTTGCACATAACAAAACATTAAATTAGGTAGGGATGTCTTAATCCCCTTATCATTCTAGTCATACATTGCACGTGATTAAGTGTTTCATGTGTAAAGCTAGGTAATGTTAGAATAATTTGGGGAGGGATTAGCCCATACATGGATTCCCCTCTTTTTAGATCATGTTTGGGACAACATCCTCTTTTGATAAAGATTTGAATCGTAGAGGTGAAGAACATGATCAATGACCCTAATCATGGGGCACAAGGGAATACTCCACACCTATAGAAATTTTTGAGGATGAAAATGTTAAAGGGGGGAAGAACGTTATATAAATATGGGTCCAAATATGGGATTTGAGGGTCCAAAATCACAAGGAGAACCCATGGAGTCTATTCAAAAACCATTGGAAAAATGTCATCAAGATGGGTTTGAACCCATGAGCTATTTGGATTTATTTACTCCCAATAGAGGGGCTTTGACCATTAGGATTGATGTTTCCTAAAGATATGGTATTCAACACTTAGGGAGGCCCCTCAATCCTCTAGACTTGTATGTAGAAGCTTGGGATGAATCCTTCAAGAGTCCATGTGATAGCCATGTGAATTCTTGTGACTTGTTTTATAGTTTGAGGTTAATGGAAGCACATGAAAATCACAAGGAATAAGAAGAATTTGGAAGCCAACACAACACAAAACGTATTATTAAGTGAATGTACAAAAGATAATTGGCTCATAAAGGGTATGCACATTATCATGTGGGGGCATGTAAGCCATACTAATCTCTCCAATAGAGAACCTCCCCCTCAGTTAATGATAGTTCACCTCAATGTGCTTTGTGTGAGCATGGAACACAAGGTTCCTTGAAATTTCCAAAGCACTATGATTGTTAATGAAGATGGTGGTGGGAGAAGATTGACCAACACCTTGATCAACCAAAAGGCATCTGAGCCACACACACTTAATATTCATGATAAAAGTTGCCTTATACTCAGCCTTAGAACTAGAGGAGGCCACAATAGGCTACTTCTTGCTCATCCAAGATATGCATGACCTATAGAGAATGAAGTAAAAATCACTGATGGACACATGAGTGTGATAGCACCAGCCCATTATGAGTAAAAAAAGCATGAAACACTACAACAACTAGGGGGGCATAGCGACGCCCCCGAACTGAGAAAAAACAGGTACCGTCGCTTATGTGACGCTGCCGTCGCATAAGCGATGGTACAATTTTTTCGATTTTTTTTTCGACCCTCATCGCATAAGCGATGCTAGCATCGCTTATGCGACACTAATTCAGAGTGTCGAAAATCAGGTCGCTGACTAGCAACGTGATTAGCGACATTGGCAAACTGAAGAGCGACGGAATGTAAAAAAAAAATTCGATTTCTCCCAGCACATTTGTACCGGGATTTGGACGCGAGCAAGAAGAGACCGAGAGAGAGAGAGAGAGAGAGAGAGAGAGAGAGAGAGAGAGAGAGAGAGAGAGAGAGAGAGAGAGAGAGAGAGAGAGAGAGAGAGAGAGAGAGAGAGAGAGAGAGAGAGAGACATCTACTTCAAGCAAGGTATGCATACACACACACACTTACACACACATACATATGCATACACACACATATATACACACATAGACACACACACACATACACATAGACACACACACACATACACACAAATACACACACATATACACACATACACAAATAATGTTGCATACACACATGCACACATAATGCATACACATGCACACACATATACACATACATATACACACACATACACACATACACAGACACATACACACACACACATACACACACACATACACACACACATACACACATACACACACACATACACACATACACACATACACACATACACACACATATATGCATACACACACACATAGAGAGACACGCATACACATACACATACATGCATACATAATGCATATGCATATGCGTACATCCATACATACATACATGCATACACACATATGCATACATAATGCATATGCATATGCGTACATACATACATACTTACATGCATACACACACATATGCATGCACAATGCACATGCATACATACACATACATAATGCATATGCATACATAATGCACATGCATACATACACATACATAATGCATACACACATATGCATACATAATGCATACACACATACACACACATATGCATACATACATGCATACACATACACACATAGACACATACACACATAGACACATACACACACATAGACACATACACACACATAAACACATACACACTCATAGACACACACACATATGCATAGACGCGCACACACATACACACACATATACACACACACATATACACACACATACACGCATAGACACATACACACATAATGATGCATTCACACACATACACATGCATACACACACAGACACACATATACATGCACACATACAAACACATATATGCATACACACACACATAGAGAGACATACACACAAATACACATACATGCATACATATGCATACATAATGCATATGCATACATACATACTTACATGCATACATACACATACATAATGCATACACACACATATGCATACATAATGCATACACACACATACACACACCTATGCATACATACATGCATACACATACACACACAGCCCTATACACACACATAGACACATACACACACATAAACACATACACACTCATAGATGTGTAGCGACACATACACATAGACACACACACATATACACAAACACATACACACGTACACACATAATGATGCATACACACACATACACATGCATACACATACATATGCATACATACATGCATACACATACACACATAGACACATACACACACATAGACACATACACACATAAACACATAAACACATACACACTCATAGATACACACACATACACATAGGCACACACACATACACACATATACACACACACATGCACACATAGACACATACACACATACACATGCATACACACACATACACATGCATACACACATACAAACACATATACACACACATATATGCATACACACACACACATATATGCATACACACACACACATAGAGAGACATACACACATATACACATACATGCATACATAATGCATATGCATATGCATACAATGTACATACATACTTACATGCATACATAATGCACATGCATAGATACATACACACACATAGACACATACACACACATAAACACATACATACTCATAGATACACACACATACACATAGACACACACACACACATACACACACATATACACACACATACACACATAATGATGCATACACACACATACACATGCATACACACATACATACACATATACACACACATTCACACACATATATGCATACACACACATAGAGAGACATACACACACATACACATACATGCATACGTAATGCATATGCATATGCATACATACATACTTACATGCATACATAATGCATATGCTTATATACACATACATAATGCATACACACACATATGCATACATAATGCATACACACACATACACACATATGCATACATAATGCATATGCATATGCATACATACATACTTACATGCATACATAATGCACATGCTTAGATACACATACATAATGCATACACACACATATGCATACATAATGCATACACACACATACACACATATGCATACATACATGCATACACGTACACGCATAGACACATAGACACAGACACATAGACACATACACAAACATAGACAGATACACACACATAAACACATACACACTCATAGACGCATAGCGACACATACACATAGACACATACACATTGACACATACACATACACACACACACATACACACACACACACAAACATACACACATAGACACATACACACATAATGATCCATACACACACATACATATGCATACATACATGCATACACATACACACATAGACACATACACACACATAGATACATACATACACATAAACACATACACACTCATAGACACACACACATACACATAGACACACACACATACACACATAGACACATACACACATAATGATGCATACACACACATACACATGCATACATACATGCATACACATACGCACATAGACACATACATAACCATAGATACATACATACACATAAACACATACAGACTCATAGACACACACACATACACATAGACACACACACACAGATACACACACACAAACACACATAGACACGTACACACATAATGATGCATACACACACATACACATGCATACACACATATAAACACATATAAACACACATACACACATATATGCATACATAAACACATATATGCATACACACACATAGAGAGACATACTCACACATACATATACATGCATATATATACATACAGAATGCATATGCATATGCATACATACATACATACATACATGCATACATACACATACATAATGCATACACACACATATGCATACATACTGCATACACACACATACACACATATGCATACATACATGAATACACATACACACATAGACACATACACACACATAGACACATACACACACATAGACATATACACACTCATAGATGCATAGCGACACATATACATAGACACATACACATAGACACATACACATACACACACACATATACACACACACACAAACATACACACATAGACACATACACACATAATGATGCATACACACACATATGCATACATACATGCATACACATACACACATAGACACATACACACACATAGATACATACATACACATAAACACATACACACTGTTACAAGGCCGACGGAGCGAGACAACCGCAACCGCAGAAGAAGGACAAACAAGAATTTTGGCTGAAATGACGGAGATGCAGGAAATTACGCAAGAGTCGGTAAATGAAGGATGCGAAAGCGATAAAAAGTAGGAAGAAGAAGAGAGAAAGAGAACTTCCGCCGCTCCGTCTGGCTGGTGGGAGCAGAGATCACTATGTGAGAAAGAGAGAGAGAGAACGTTTTGGATTGATAGTCGAGATGGGAGAGAAAGGTGGAAGGAATTGCGTATGTGAAGGTTAACAGGAATTTACTCAAGAGAGACAGAGAGTTAGAGACGTCAAGAGAAAGCAAGAGTTCAACTGTCGTTTGTGTCACGATTGTTATTTTGTAAGTGCATAGCATTGAGTACTTCTTGAGAAGAAAGGTTAGTCAATATCTGCAAGAAACTGTGATACTATTCTCTGTAGTAGTGAATCTGATTAATGTATTGGGATATACCTCTTTTTGAGAACTCTGAATTAAGTGTTACAGTAGATGACGTTCAGTATATTGTTATATCATTTTTTTGACGGTATGTGTGCGCACTGTTGATAATAATTTTCTGGTATACACCATTTGTATAACGGATTGTGTGAGTGAAGATGAATATGACGGTTTGGAAAGTGTAGTATCGTGAACCATTGAGTAATCTGCTGTGGTGTTGCAATACTGTGTACGACGTTTTATTCTGTTATAATCAGAATATAGAATAAGAGACGGTATATTCTGTTTACCTTTGTTGAGAGGACGAGGAAGATAACAACAACTTTGATGTTAGAACTTTTAAATAGTAAGAACGATAGTATGGCAATAAACTGACGCACCTGATCCGTGTTAAGAACGATTTTACTGTTGTGAATTGTCCGCAAATCTATTTTGGATATTGATGAAGGATTAGATAAGATGTGGAATGATTAGATGGGAAAATAGTACAGGGCCTCTATCTAATAGACCCCTACCACTCCCAAGAACCCGAGGACCCGATAATACTCTTCCGAAAGTTGGATAGAAAGTATTATCGTTTAACATTGGCGATCCTACTGGGGATGTGGCATTAAGATTGCCTGGTATTTTGTTCGAATTAAATTTTGTTGGATGTACAGTAGCAAAAGAATCAGATTGTTGCAAGACTGTTCTGTTCGTAATACTATATGATCAGTACGGAAATGCTACATGCCGATTACTCGATCAGGTGAAAAGTATCCCAAGAATCACCAGTTAGGGGTATTAAGAACAACTCTGGGAGGTACTAGTGCAATTAGACCTGACCCAGTTGTCGAAAAAGTGACGAACGATAAAACTGATTCCGGTGAAATTACGGTAGAACGTATTACATCTCTAGAACTGTCTGGTATCACTACGGTGCAGACTGTCGAAAATACAGCAATTTTGGAACCTACCAATACACAGTTGGAATCTAGTCTAAAAGTTTTCGGAATAGATTTAGATTCAGTTCCGATTAGAAACGCTTTAGGGAAGGAAATTAACACAGGCGAATCAACACCGTATCCAGTCACAATTTCGAATCCTTCCGGTGGAATTTCGGTAAGAAGATCATAGTTTTCCGGTGACGACTCAGCAGTTTCGGCTGAATCTTCCGCTCAACTACAATGTTTGGAAGCAAGTCCTCCTACTCTGGATATCAAGGAGGAAGGAAGACTATTTGAAACAGAAATTCGCAATATAGTAAGTAAGCTAATTGCACCGGAAAGTGTGCCATTTGGTGAAACAAATTCCGGTAGTTCAGAAACTCAAAACAGAAATACAGAAGGAAGGTATAATACACTCACGATGAACGAACAACCGCAACGACAGTTAGGTCAACCCAGATCGGCTCCAACGGGAGTAACATACACAAAGTTTAGTGGATTTCCAGGAGATGATCCAGATGCTCACGTACGCACCTTTGAAATCAGTTACGCTGTTCTCAACCATCCACCGGACCCGGCATACAAAGCATTTGTTTTTCAATCTACACTTGTGAATGAAGCAGCAAGATGGCTTACTGAATACGATATTAATTATTGCGGTACTTATGAAGTAGTACGAGACGCTTTTTTGCAGCGATTCAGGCTGAAAAAGAATCCTGCAGAGATCTTTGATTATTTACAGAACAACAGACAGAAATCAAATCAAACTGTATAAGAGTATGCCACCCTTTTCAGAACACATTTAAGACAGTTACCCCAGGCTCATGCTAATTTACCAGACGATGTTATTACACAGTGGTTTATCAATGGCCTACTTCCTCAACTTAGGCAAATCATGATTATAAGATGTGTAGGAGCCATGACCCTCGATGCAGTGATAGCAATGACCCTTCAGCTGGAAAACAAAGTTGGTGGATTTTCAGAGGATTTGGAATGGATAAAAACAAACAAACATGTGGCTGAAGATATAACTAAGCAAGTATATTGCACCACATGTAAGAATTCAGGACATACTAGTGCCCAGTGTGCGTTAAATCAGATCTATTGCGCCATCTGTAACATTGTTGGACATACCACTGAGACTTGTGCATACAATGCCAGAAGACAAGGAACAGCAACAGTTAATGCAATTATTCAGGAACAAGGGCAGCTAGCCAATCAATATGTACCCCCACATTTGAGAAACAATCAACAACAAGGTCATCGACATTATCGAGGACAGAGGAACAATAACTATAATACACCGCGCTGGCAGAATGGACCACCACCGGAAAATCATAATTTACCACCACCACGATGTCATTTCTGTGGACAATTGGGCCATATTAGAAGATTCTGTAGAGATGCAGCGGAATATGACCAAAGGAAAAAAGGAACGTCAAAACCCAATGGCCAATGTGGTAACAATCACACCTGTAGAGACGCAGGCAGCAGCAGTTCAAACTCGTTCCGGTAAACAATTGCAACCGGCAGCAGAATTATTTGAACCAGGGATACGTGAACAACACAGAATGTATAATAAAGCTAGTCAATGGACCACCGTAGAACCACCTGTTTTTCCAGAACCTACTCCAGTAATCCAGTCCCCGGATACGACACAAGCTCGTGCTGACAATACACAAGCAGGTACATCATCTGCAGCAGAATTACCATCTTCAGACCAAGCTACATCTTCAACAGTTAAGGAAAATGCAAATCAATTGCAACCAGCATGGGATATATTGTCAAAAGCATCCATCACACTGCCTTTCGGGCAATTACTGGCATTAGTACCAGGAATACGCCAACAATTTCAACAGCAGTTTACTACAAAATCTGCTTGCATTCCGGCTACCGCAACAGTACAACCAGAGCCAGACTCTACGGTAGATCACTCAGTTCCTATGATTACGGTATGGTTTAATAAACATCAAATCACACAAGTTTTAATTGATGGGGGGTCTGGCGTCAATATTGCCACTGCGTCACTTTGTAAGAAGTTGGAATGGACTAAGATAGAACCAGTTCAATTCTTTGTTAGGATGGCTGATCAATCTAGAGTCCATCCAGTAGGACTGGTCCGAGATATACCCATAACTTTGCAAGACACAACATTCAAGATGACCTTCGTTGTTCTAGAATTGCCGGAATCTACCCTAGATTACAATCTACTTTTCGGCCGTCCTTGGTTGAAACAAGCCAAGGTAATTCAAGACTGGTCAGCCCAGGAACTTACGTTCAAAGATAAAAATCGCAAATGTGTTGTAAAGTTAGACGCGATACAACCCTGTGAGTTACATGCTCGACCATATTTTGCCGAACCAGTCCATATGTTAGATGGGTTGTCCGATGATGAAGAAGAAGAATTTCTGAAGAATAATGTTGATTTAATGACATTAGGAACTATTGATCTACAGTCTGTTGTAGATACCTGGAATGCTTCAGTATGTACAGTAATACCCAATTCCGAAGAAACTAAGGAGGGAGATACCATTTCGATTCACGATAATGAACTACAGCAACTTCTCGAACCATCAGCTAATACAGAGAAATATCAACAATTTTATGTTCCAGAAGACCAGTTAATTACTTATAATCTTGGAGATGAAGATCACCCTCGTCTTGTAAAGATAAAGCAAAACTTACCGGAAGCATTTCAAGCAGATTTAATTCAGTTACTCCAAGAATTTACTGACGTCTTTGCATGGGATTACAGAGACATGAAGGGCTTGGATCCTCGTATTTATCAACACAGAGTTATGCTAAAACCAGAAGCGAAACCGATAAAGCAAACCAGCTACCGGATGAACCCACATTATGCATCACAGGTAAAGGCTGAACTTGATAGGTTATTAAAAGTTGGATTCATAGTACCAATAGAACATGCGGAATGGATTTCACCGATTGTGATTGTATCGAAGAAAAACAAGCAATTGAGAATCTGCGTAGACTATCGGAAATTAAATGCTGCAACAGTACCGGATCCTTTTCCGATTCCCTTTTTGGATACTATGCTTGACAAAGTAGCAGGTCATGAGATGTATTCATTTCTAGATGGATACAGTGGATATAACCAAGTAAGAATGGCTGAAGAGGATATACCAAAAACTGCATTTATTACAAATTGGGGTGTCTTTGCTTGTACAGTAATGTGGTTTGGATTGAGGAATGCACCAAGCACATTTCAAAGATGTATGCAGAAGATATTTTCTTCTTATCTCACCTCATTTATGCAAGTATACCTTGACGATTTTTCAATTTTTGGTAAGACGATCGCACATCTGGTACATTTACGATGTTGCTTTCAGAAATGTAGAGAATATAGATTGTGTTTAAACCCAAATAAATCTGTGTTTGCGGTTTCATGTGGTAAGTTACTTGGTCACATCATATCGGGACAGGGTATTCAAGTCGATCCTGATAAAATTTCAGCAATATTAGAAGCTCCGGTGCCTAATACACCTAAAGAAGTAATGCGGTTTATGGGTCAAGTGAGATGGCATGGAAGACATTTACGGTGGCTTGCTCATGTGGCAATACCACTGAACAAATTAATTTCCAAGACTCCACAGCAATTCGAATGGACTCAGGAATGTCAGATAGCATTTGATCGACTGAAATAGTTATTAACACAGGTTCCCATTTTACAGCCACCAGATTGGGATCACCCATTTCACGTATTCGTTGATGCATCTGATATAGCAATAGGAAGTGTACTGATGCAACAAACCGATAAATGGTTTAGACCAGTATACTATGCTAGCAGAAGATTAGCACCTGCAGAGAATAACTACTCGGTAACAGAGAGGGAATGCTTAGGACTAGTGTATTCGGTAAAAAAATTCAGACATTATTTGCTGGGCCGAAAATTTACATTTCATGTCGATCACGCTGCACTTGTTTACTTGGTTCGGCAGCAACATATAGGTGGCCGCCTAGCACGATGGGTCCTACTATTGCAGGAATTCGACTATGATGTCACTCATCGGCCAGGTAGTTCACATGCTTTAGAAGACTTTTTGTCACGCTTAGATTCAGGTGAACCTCCGGTCGGCATAAATGATACAACGCCAGCCATCTATACTTCAGAACCAACTACTGAGGAATTGTCGAACCAACCAGTACCAACTACGTATTATGATCAGTTATTGACCTTCCTTTCGGATGGATGTCTACCTTCTGAAGTCCCTACAGCTACATGCCGAAAAATTGCAGTTTTTAGTCGAAGATTCCGGTTAGTTGCTGGAGAACTTTATTATGCAGATCATACAGGAACCTTACTCCGATGTATCCCTACACATGAAGTAAACTCAGTCATCAATCTGGCTCACTCAAGTCCAACAGGAGGACATTTTGCAGCAGATCTTACTCACCGAAAAATTCTGCAAAGTGGACTTTGGTGGCCAACTATGTACAGAGATGTATTGGAATTTATCAAAACTTGTGATAGCTGTCAAAGAACTGGACAACCACTACAACGCCATTACTTTCCACTTCATCCAGTACTTCCTTTAGAACCATTTCAGAAGTGGGGTCTAGATTTTATTGGTCCAATCACACCTCCCGCAGTATTCAGTAATAACCGGTATATATTGACTTGCATAGACTACGCAACCAGGTGGGCAGAAGCATGGCCTTTACGTTCGGCTACAGCAGTTGCAGTAGCAAAATGTCTATTATCAGATGTCTTTCGAAGATTTTGATTGCCACTAGAGCTTGTTTCAGATCAGGGCACCCATTTTATGAACAATTTGATGAAAGCATTAACACAGTCGTTCCAGATCAGTCATAAATTCAGCTCACCATATTATCCTCGTGCAAATGGATTGGCAGAAAGTACCAACAAATCTTTGCTGAACATGCTTCAGAAATTGACTAGAGAAACACCGGAAAGATGGGATCAGTTGCTACCTGCAGTCTTATGGGCCTATCGCACAACATATAAGGTAACCACCGGCTTGACACCATTCAAATTAGCCTATGGACTAGAAGCAATCGCCCCGATGGAAATTGTAATACCAAGTTTAAGAGTAGCAATTTCTCACAAGCTTCTACCAGAAGAGTCATTGGTATTTCGGTTGGAAACACTTAGAGAATTAGATGAGCACCGATGGCTCAGTTTCTTAACTATGAAAGAAATCCAACTAAGACAGGCCAGGACACATGACCGTAATTTAAAGACTCCAGTATTTTCGGTAGGACAGCTTGTTCTTTTTTACAATGCGAAGTCCAACAGATCAGCAGGAAAATTCAAGTTACGTTGGTTCGGTCCATTCAAGATTTCAGAACAAGTTGGTCCGGCTACTTTTCGATTGACTACATTGACTGGACAACCACTTCCAAAAGTGATAAACGGTTCTAAGCTACGGCCGTATCAAGTAACGTCACAGCTGCGATAACAAGGGTACACAGGGTACCGCAAGTTCTTAATTTTCTTTCTGTCTTTTAGTTCCTTTTTGTTTTAATTTGGTATAATCAATAAAGTAAGTGTAATCGCCGTATTTTAATATCTATTTATGTCAAGCCGCCCGCTCCTTTTTCTCTCTTTGCATGCATGCACACCAGATATAGACATTACTGCCCGTTTTGTGTAATTAGTACCGTTTAAAATATTCTTTGAATAAATCTCTTATATAACTCACTTAAACTCGCCGGATAGGTAATATAGTATCTTGCGATCACGGCTGTATTTTCTGAATACTCGTGTTTTGTGTCTTGTATCTGTGCGCAATGGAATCCTTAGCAAACTATACAGCTTTTGCTGATGGTATCCCTGCTGAAGTAGGAAATTACCTGCGTGTACGAGGATTGGGTAGTTTCGCCGAGCTGCCCTGGCACTCAGTAGAAGCTCACCCCTTCTTCGCACAGATCATTTCTGCTATCGCTCGAGTATCTCCCACCGAAAAACAATGGGTTTTCCTCTCCTTACCTTACAGAACTGTAATCACATTCCAATCTTTTGCTGAAGTATACCATTTGACTCCACAAGGCCGCGAGAATCTCCCCATGATTTCTGTAACCCGAATGGCAGAATTGTTCCCTCATTATTCATCTAATGAATACGCCATTCTTTGCCGACCAGAACCCGAAAGAACTGCATTACAATTCCTAGTTGCTATACTCAATTTCCAGAAACGAACTTATGGTATCTCTCGACCATTTTATTCTGCCATCGATATAGCTGCCCGAGAACCTGTTAACTTTGCGTCGTTTTTCTTTCAACGTATTCATAAGGAGTGCGTCTCAATCATGAAGCAAGTTAGCAAAGGCAAAACTCCTAGGTCTCGACTTCCGCACATTCTGTCATTTCTGTTTCCAACTATAATGCAAGCACAACCACCACCAAGAGGACCAGTACTGCAGATTGAAGAATCAGCGCAACCTTTAGATGAAGACGAAGAAGATGAAGAAGAGATTAATCAGTTATTCAGAAGTAAACGAATCAGAATCAGTTCTTCTGAAAGTAAGGTTGCAGGTTCAGTCGGACAAGACGAAGAAGTACAACAGGAGGTTGATCAGCATCCAGGTGAAGCAATACAAAAGGAAGCCGAACAACAGCAAGAAGTACAACACGACACAGAACAACAACACGAAAATAAAGAAGGGAAAGCCAGTAAACAAGACAAAACAGTAGAGAATGAAGCTGATCAGCAAGACAAGGAAGTAGAAACAGAGGCCAAGTATCAAGATGAAGAGAGATTCCATGATACAAATACGTCTATGCACCAGGAATCAGCAGCATATTCATTAGCGTCTGAGCACCAACAAACGCAGGAGCAAACTGAAACTGAAGCAATTTCAACTGATAAAGTCTGTCAGCAGCAGCATCAAGAGAACCAACAAATCCATGAACAACAACCTACTAATGATGCACTGGATAAGCTCCTGAAGGCAGCAGAAGCAGCAGTTGGAACAACAAAAGCAGAAAATAAATCAATTACAGAAAGAAATTCGGCAACAGAAATCTGGAACAGGTAGTCCCAAAAAACAAACACCCTCGATTGCAGATAATGATATATCTGATAAAATTCATGTCGATCTTGCGGGTTCGAGTCCACCGTGCGTGCCAGTGTTACAAGGTCGACGGAGCGAGACAACCGCAACCGCAGAAGAAGGACAAACAAGAATTTTGGCTGAAATGACGGAGATGCAGGAAATTACGCAAGAGTCCGTAAATGAAGGATGCGAAAGCGATAAAAAGTAGGAAGAAGAAGAGAGAAAGAGAACTTCCGCCGCTCCGTCTGGCTGGTGGGAGCAGAGATCACTGTGTGAGAAAGAGAGAGAGAGAACGTTTTGGATTGATAGTCGAGATGGGAGAGAAAGGTGGAAGATAATTGTGTATGTGAAGGTTAACAGGAATTTACTCAAGAGAGACAGAGAGTTAGAGACGTCAAGAGAAAGCAAGAGTTCAACTGTCATTTGTGTCACGATTGTTATTTTTTAAGTGCATAGCATTGAGTACTTCTTGAGAAGAAAGGTTAGTCGATATCTGCAAGAAACTGTGATACTATTCTCTGTAGTAGTGAATCTGATTAATGTATTGGGATATACCTCTTTTTGAGAACTCTGAATTAAGTGTTATAGTAGATGACGTTCAGTATACTGTTATATCATTTTTTTGACGGTATGTGTGCGCACTGTTGATAATAATTTTCTGGTATACACCATTTGTATAACGGATTGTGTGAGTGAAGATGAATATGACGGTTTGGAAAGTGTAGTATCGTGAACCATTGAGTAATCTGCTGTGGTGTTGCAGTACTGTGTACGATGTTTTATTCTGTTATAATCAGAATATAGAATAAGAGACGGTATATTCTGTTTACCTTTGTTGAGAGGACGAGGAAGATAACAACAACTTTGATGTTAGAACTTTTAAATAGTAAGAACGATAGTATGGCAATAAACTGACGCACCTGATCCGTGTTAAGAACGATTTTACTGTTGTGAATTGTCCGCAAATCTATTTTGGATATTGATGAAGGATTAGATAAGATGTGGAATGATTAGATGGGAAAATAGTACAGGGCCTCTATCTAATAGACCCCTACCACTCCCAAGAACCCGAGGACCCGATAATACTCTTCCGAAAGTTGGATAGAAAGTATTATCATTTAACAACACTCATAGACACACACACACATATACACACACATATACACACACATACACACATAGGCACATACACATGCATACACACACATATGCATACATATACACACATAGACACATACACACACATAGATACATACATACACATAAACATACATACACATATATACATACATACACATAGAGAGACATACTCACACATACACATACATGCGTATATATACATACATAATGCATATGCATATGCATATGCATACATACATACATACATACATACATGCATACATACACATACATACACACACATATACACACACATACACATACACATATACACACACACATACACACATACACACATACACACATAATGATGCATACACACACATACACACATACACACACACACACATACAGGCACATACATACACACACATGCATACATACACATACTTAATGCATACACACTTACATATGTACATGTATATATATTGATTTCTAACCATTTTTTTTATATGTTAGGTATTATGGATCCTAGTAGAGAGAGAAAGGCGAAAATCACTCTCATAAAAAGTCTTATGAGAGCAAGAGTTCCGTCTCATACTCTAGGGGCCATAATGCGTGATTACTCAGAGATGTTTGATGAAGAGCTGGACTATATGATCCAGATGCTTACCCAGCGATCAAACGAGGGCTCTTCTGTGGCTCCACATGCAAGAAGAGAGCTATCTGCTTATAGGTATGTTCTTTTTTCATAAACTTTTTTAATGATATTATAACACGTATTTTTATTTATTTTTATCTAATGTATTTTAAGGACACCTGTACCACCTCCAAATCATGATAGCAGAGCAGAGTTGCCTATGAGGACATGCATAGGCACCTTAGGACTAGAGTGCGACATAGAGCCAGAGGGGAACATTGTGTACATAGGGAATGGATTGGAGTTGAAGAGAAGAATGCATGCACTATGCGACTCTTACCTGCGCTTTGTCCACTTACCGTGGAAGTAAGTAAAAATTTTACATATAAATTGAAATAAATATCTTATGTTTTATTTACATTATGTTTTTTATTTTTGTAGTGAGCATGATGAGAGGGATAAAAAATACGTACTTAGTTCACTTGAGACAGAGTTTGGGACAGGATGGTTGCTTAAGTGGTGTCTAAAAGAGATGCTGACACTTATGGCTCATCGTCGCGATAATGCATGGTATGCACTGCTTTTATGTATATATATGTGGATATGAGTATGTGTGTTTATGCATGTATGTATGTATATGAGAGAGAGAGAGAAAGAGAAAAGAGTGAGACTAGAGGTATAAATACACGCATACACACACATATACATCATACATGCACATTTACACACATATACATATACATGCACATTTATACATACACACACATACATGCACATTTTTACACACACATACACATGCATGCAATTACACACATATAATGAATACACATAGACACATACACGTACACATACTCACATACACGTACACATACTCACATACACATACACATGCATAATCATATGTACACACACATAGACTCATATAATCATATTTACATGCATATATACATATACACATGTATATATACACACACACAACACATGCATATGCACATATAGATACACATGCATACACAACACATGCATACACATAAATAAATAAATAAATAAATCCTATTTCAAAAATCCTAAATTGGAAACACTAATTTTGATATTAGGGTTTTAAAACCCCTAATTTAAAAACTCTAATTCAACCTTTTAGCCATATGATTGAAGTATATGTACACCTCTGACGTCCTACTAGAGAGATGTCTATCCTCCCAACCTTATGCCTCTATATATAGCTACTCGAATCAACGAGGATCATAATATATATAAAGATATATACACATCATGTAGATAGGATACATAAATATAAAATGGAGTAGATATATTATGCATCACACATACATGCCTAAATGCACACAATAATATATATACATATATACTAACATATTTACATGTACACATTTACACATAGACATATATACATATATACATATATACATGTACACATCACATATACATGCCTACATGCACACATAAACATATATATACATACATACATATTTACATGTACATATTTACACATAGACACATATACATATATAGATGTACACAATTATAAACACTTGCATATATTACATGAATATTTTACTTAAATGCATATGCATATATACACATATGCATATTCAACACATGTATACATATATCACACACATGCAAACACATACATATACGTGAAATACATATATATGCATACTAACATATGTATACATATAATACACATGAATACACACACATATGCATACATACATGATAAAAATTTGCTCCTTGAAGATAAAGCTATATATAAAATAATTAGGCATACCCCAAGCTTCATGTTCTAACTTAGAAGAACATGATTTCATCTCTCTAGTAGGATTCATCGTTATTCAAGTTAATAAAAAAATCTATTATTTGATATCCATTCAAAAGCTTCAAGTTATTGATCAATAACTAGAGTAGAATTTACTATCTAATCTACTCATATGTTTTCATTATTTCCATCATTTTGGTAAGACATCAATATAGTCTCATCTTCGTGATCCTTATTGATTTCATTTATTTCTTCTATTGTTAAATCTATGTTCTCATGAATCACATCATCTATTGATGGATTAATATCTATTTCTGGTAATTCCTCTTCCTCATCAGTAGAATCAGCATGTAGAGAATTATCCTCTTCATCAAAAAGATTAGTATCATTATCACGTATAATGATTCTAATTTCTATTTCAGATGTTGATGTATCAGTATCTGATGCTGAATCATCAAGAGGACTGTCTTCAATCTCTCTAACAATAAACTGTTCAAACAATGACCTACCTCTAGGTTACACATGAATGACTTGCCACCAAGGATGAGCATCTGGGTTTTTATAAAAAAAATGCTTGTTCAATATGCCTAGGAAGAACATATGGTTCTTTAGTAGATCGCATTACCTTGGAAGAATCAATTGCCCAAAACCCAGATAATTCCTTTCTTAATGTGGAATTACTACCTTTATACTCCGCTCGAAACCACTCAACCTTCAAAATGACCTATCAAAATATATAACAACAAAAACCCATTATTAGGTGCTTAAAAAAATAACTAACTCTAAAAAAAAAAAACTTTTTTCTACCTATTTGAATGTAGGAAATGAAATTTCGTAGATACCAACAATAGTTCCTACGTAACCAAGTTCGCTATCTATAAGGTTCGTGTCTTTTGAGCTAGCACGTGATAGTTGCTTGAAAGAAGCAACAATACTAGAATCCTCTGTTTTACGTAAAGAATCAATGGCCTTGATTCTAATATGCTGTCCAAAAGCCCACATATTAGTGAACATTCGAGCCTGCAAAATAAATTCAATGAGTAAATAGAAACTAACATAGATATATAAAAAAATAAAATATTATTTTAATAAAATTACCTTTCGTTCACAACCTATCATTAACTCTCTTTGCTCATCCGAGATTTCTTCATTTGCGTTGGCACGTTGCAAATGACTATACAGTCAATCCGTGAAAGAAGGTATATCTGTAATCTCATTATTATCGAGATTACGTCTAAATCTTTTGTTTTTTCGCCTTTTACTTCAGAGATTTTGAAGTTCCTCGCACTCGCTAAGGAATGCTTGCATGCATTCGCTATTATATGCTACAAAAGTAGAAACATCATTTTTTTCTTGAAATGTAAATAAGAATGGAACCCCCTTACCTGATAATACCTCATCTGTTATTTTTGAAGAAGACTCGTTGGTCCATGCACGTGGAGCTTCTTCATGAATTCTTTCAAGGTACTCACTAACATAATACCCACTGCACTCTTCAAGCATCCAACCCTTTGCCATGGATCCTTCTGGTTTTGCTCTTTGTCGCACATAACCTTTTAGTATTCCCATAAATCGCTCAACCCAAAACATCCATTGAGTGTTGACAACACCTACAATCTCTATCTTATCTACAAGATGGAATAATAAATGAACCTGAATATCAAAAAATGAAGTAGGAAGTTCTTTCAAACATAATAGCTCTTTGCATTCACGTTTTTTTTGTCGGATCGAGTTTTTGTCAATCTCTTTGGATGTAATCCACCTATACATATCATAAAAACAATTATAAAGAAGTTAATTAAAAAATAAAAGATATCCAATATTCATACATATTAAATATAAAAGTATCATAATTACCTTATAAGTGATCCAAGACGATAGATCACATCTCTTACTCCTTTCGTTGTACATCCATCGATAACCAAACGTAAAATATGTTTCAAAAAGTTATGCCAATCGTGGGTCTTTAACCCAGATAAGCTCTTATCATCCATAGTAAACATGTTTTGAAACGATGCTCCATATCCTGTAGGAGTCTTAATCAATTGAATTCTATTGTTGATAGTTTGTGTCTCTTTTGTTGTAAGTACCCAAGGAGCAGGTGCATAAGTCATTTCTTGTCAATGTCTATCAAAAATTGGCCATAAATTTGGTTTGGATTTTTGATCTTTCAAATCATCCTTGATTCTGTAGTATCTTTTAGTCCAAGAAGATGCTGCCATAGTGAATAACCAATATTCTTGAATATATGCATAGGATCGAGAAGATGACATACTTTTAACCCTTTCCAATACTCCAAAGAATACCATATTGATATGTTCTCTGCGAGTGCCAATTTTCCTTTACCTCTAATCACATACTCATTATCTGAATCATCACTGAAGATTTCTACTTCTGGATCTATCAGAGGTCCATCTGTCCATTTTTTATACCAATCCATAGGTGTCATAGGTTTTGGACACTGACCTGTTTCAAGCTTTCTATTAAAATGTATCGCTTCTTGTTTAGATCTTAATGGATGATCATCAGGCAAGAATCATCGATGTCGAAGATAAATATTTTTGTTGAGATGGACAAGCTTTATAACCCTTAGTCGATATTCTTGCATCATGGAAAATGATAAAAATATAATTAGATTAAATCATATTTATTTACATGCATATTGAATAAAAAAATTACATCAATACCTGAACAAACACCATATCCAGGAAAATCGTGAATAGTCCAAGCCACAATACCACGAACCGTAATATGTCTTTCATTGGTGCTTTTCTATACATCAATGACATTAATACCTCTCCATAACTCTTGAAGATTGTCAATGAGAGGAGCAAGATATATATTCATATCTTTAACTTGTCTTTTTCCTGGGATTAAAAGTGAAAGCATTAAATGTTCCTTTTTAATGCTAAGATATGGTGGAAGATTGTAGTTTATGACTACCACTGGCCATGTTGACCATTTACTGGATTTCATGGATAATGGATTAACCCCATCTAATGCAACTCCTAACTTTAGATTCTGTGGATTTTGTGCAAATTCAGGCCATGTAGAATCAATATGCTGAAAAGCAACACTATCATGAGAAATTCTGATTATTCCATGAGTACTTTTGTGATCATGTCCCCAAGTCAAAAGCTTTGATAATTCAGGGCTTTGAAACATATGTCTAATCCATGGAGCCAATGGAAAATGTCTCAATACCTTTTTCGGGATTTTACCTTCTTCGCCCTTATATCGAGGAGATTGACATTTGGGACATGTCAAAGAGTCTGCATATTCACCTCTATATAAAAAACAATCGTTAGGACATGCATGTATACATTGATAATCTATATCAAGATTGTTGATTATCTTCTTCATTTCATCATGTGAGGTAGGAAGAATATTCTGACTTGGTAAAAACTTTTCAGATAATAACCTGTAAGTTTATAAAAAAAAGATATATTAAAAAAAGTAAATAAATAAATATACACATATATATATATATATATATATATATATATATATATATATATATATATATATATATATATATATATATATATATATATATATATATATATATATATATGCATATAATTTTATATATGTGTATGCTTATGTGCATCTTTCAAAATATTCGCGCAAAATTTGATTGTTTTGGATAGTAGGATACGATTGTTTGTTTTGGAGGATATGAAGTATGTACCTTCATTGAATGATTTGTTGATTCTATTATATGTTCAGTTTGAAAGTGTGAGAAGCGGGTTTATAATTGCTATTCAAAGAATTTGGCACTGTTTATAGGCCATACGATGGTGACCTGGATGAATCGCATGCACAGAGGTTACTCAAGATAGAGCAATCTGATTATAAGGGACTAGTACCAGCAGGATTTCTGGGGTATGCAGTAAACCTCTTGCATGTCAATGATGAGCATCTGAACTTTAGGATACAAAGTGGAAATCATGGTGGCTTGAGAGGATCACTTTTATACAGCTTGTTCAAAGAACTTCAAGTATATGACACTGAAGTTTTTTGAACAAGCTGTATACAAGTGATCCTCTCAAGCCACCATGATTTCCACTTTGTATCCTAAAGTTCAGATGCTCATCATTGACATGCAAGAGGTTTACTGAATACCCTAGGAATCCTATTGGCACTAGTCCATTATAATCAGATTGTTCTATCTTAAGTAACCTCTATGCATGCGATTCATTCAGGTCACCATTGTATGGCCTATAAAAAGTGCCAAATTCTTTGAATAGCAATTATAAATCCGCTTCTCACACTTTCAAACTGAACATATGTGTGAATCGACAAATCATTCAATGAAGGTACATACTTCATATCCTCCAAAACAAACAATCGTATCCTGTCATCCAAACAATCAAATTTTTCGTGAATATTTTGAAAGATGCATTAATAGTTTTAAAAGATGCGCGGGCAAAAAGTGTCCATTCAATTCAAGTTCTTGTTCTTACCTTATCTAAAGTAAGAATAAAAACCTGCATATATATATATATATATATATATATATATATATATATATATATATATATATATATATATATATATATATATATATATATATATATATATATATATATATGCATATATATATATATAAATATATAGAAAATTGAAAATTGATGATAACGATTCCCTCTTGGGATAAAAAGTCAAATTATTTAGGAACCACTCATGTATTGAAATATGTTTTTAACCACTTGCTAGTGCTTGATAGCTGGGCAATACATAAACTTGCTCATTTGAGAGATACCAAAAATTGAATATTGAGCAAAGCTAGAAGAACAAATGCATCTCCAACATCAAGATAAATCAACCATAGACTTGTTTCCATGGGAATGGCAAATTTGCAATGTTCAAGGCCAAAATGCTACAATAATGTGTCTATATCTTTTGTTTGACACAAAGCTACTCCCCCATCAACTTGCATAAATTAAGTGCCCAAGTAATTATCTAAAGGCCCCAAATCTCACATCTCAAAAGATTGACGAAAATCAGCATGAAATTTAGCAATATCCTTCTCATTAGGACCAATGAGAAGCATATCATCAACATATATAAAAAAGATCAAAAGCACATCATTTGCACACTTAACACATAAGGTGCTCTCAAAACCATGTGATAGCAAGTAGGCATGTATCTTCTCATACAAAGCACATTGTGCTTGCTTCAGACCATATAAGTAGTTTTTTAGTGTGCACGCTTTGTTTTCTCGCCCTTTGTACACAAAACCATGAGGCTGAAAAACACACACTTCTTCATGTAAGTCACCATTCAAGCTTTAATGGCCAACTCATGTACATTCCAACCACGATGAGCTACAAGTGCACAAATGTTATTAACAGTGGTCATTTGCCATGTGGGAGCAACAATCTAATCAAAATCAATGGCTCTCTCTTGAGCATAACCTTTGGCAACATGCCTAGCCTTATATCTTTCAACCCCTCCATTAGGCTTACATTTCAGCTTCTATACCCATTTAGTGCCAATGACCTTTTCTCCTAGATAAAAATCACATAAATACCAATTAGCATTCTTCGTAGCATCATATTCCGATTGCATAGCAACCATCCAATTTTATGAATTTTATGCTTCATCAAAATAAAGAGGCCCATTCCCATCACACAAACTAGAGGTAGCCATGGCATAGAAATTTGATGCAAAGAAAGCTGTATGAGAGCCTGAATGAATATGATATGAAAAAGATACATTAAATTTGTTATCTCTCAAAGTTTGCACTAGCCATTTAGGCAAAGTTTTAGCCTCTTCTATGTGAACACTTGCATCAATAGGTGCATCATGTAAATCTCCTTAAGAATGGAATGATCAACATCATCATTTAGAACCTATAAACATTGCTGATTTTCCTTGTTTGGACCAACACTTGACTTTCCACATGTAAAAAGAGGTATTAAAGTGTCATCATACACATCCTTCGAGCTAAATGATGTCTCCTTGGTACGTGAAAGTGAAGGATAAAATACACATTCCAAAAAAAGAAACATTACATTAACCAAAATGCATTTATTATGTAGATGATGCAAATGATCACCTTTGCTTTTAGAATTGTACCTAAGAAAACTACATTTGACGACTTTATCATCCAGCTATTTGCATTGTTTTTAAGGCACTAATACATATGTAAAACAAACAAAGACACAGAGATGAGCAACAAATGTCGTATGACCATGGCAAGCCTCAATGGAGCGATCGGTTGGAGTGCTCTGGTGGGACACCTGTTAAGTACATATGTTGCACACATGACACCCTTAAGCTAGAAGCTATGCAATAAAGTATGATGTTTGACCATATACCTAGCCATTTCCATAAGAGGCCTATTTTTTCTTTCAAAAACTCAATTTTGCTAAGGTTTATACAAGAGTTTTTAGTGTGTTTCATCCCAAAGCACATAAACACTTTCAACTTTGCTTTCAATGGATACACCCATGCATGCACTAAATACCCTAATGTGGAAAATTGACTTTACCTCAAAATCTTGAATAGAAACACCCTATCAACGTCTACTAAACATGTAGCCAACTTTGAGGCATCTGTATTGGCAAAGCAAAACTTCTATATATGTTTTGCACAAACAGACAAAATTGCCTACATACGTGCTATGATAGTGCATTCAGAGGTCAAGATGTGCTCACATTTGATTCCACATAGCATAAATGTTTTGAGCTGCTAATGAGCTTGAGTATGCTCGAAAATTTTCATGCAATTTTGAGACTATGGCCAGAAGGGTTTCGAGGATGCCCCAATGGAAACGGCAAGCTACTCTGATACCAATTATTGGAGATCAAGCTTTGGAGATGTCACACAAATAGCACAAGAAAGAAGAAGAGGCTTGGAACACAACACAATATAGAATGTATTGCCAAGTGAATGTACAAGAGATAAGTGACCTATAGGCATTTATACAAGCTGGGGGAAAACCTGCTAAAGAGAAAAATGTGCCAAAAATATACCCACATCTTTTTTATGTAGTCCTCCAAGGTTAACATGTTGGTGTAAAAAACACCACAAGAACGAAACTAATGTGGTATTAGAAGACCTTTATAACCACCATTAGCTCTGCTAACGTTCAATTTTGAAGAACTCTACCAGTTTATGCAAGAAATCTTAGCATTGATTTTCTCTGTCTAGGTGTCTTTTTAGTTGAAGAAATTTACCAAATGTTTTCTCAGATTTGATATGAATTCTCAACATTATTATGACCAAAGCCTAACACAAGTTGGTGTATGTGTTAAGGAAAATATTCCAAGAGATACATTGAACCTTTACGTCATTAACTTCTTCATTTCTGCTTAACAATCAAACAATGTATGAATATGTCTTCATTCAAATTCGATTCTGACATACCTGCAATCTTTCGCTTGGTTTTGTCAACTCAAATCCCGTTTGAAGATGATATTCTAGTGAAAGCTAGTTGAGGTTATGACCTTTGAAATGAGATAACGCTTGCCAAAAGCTCTACAATCTACTATGCGAAATCCTGCTGAGAAGATCACATATAAGTCGTGCTATTTTCTCATAACGTTCAACTAACACATTTGTGATTAGAAACCACATTAGATCTCATCACACATTAGCAATTAGATCAAATACTTTTACACACGAGCTGATTTAATTATGGAAGGTGTATAGAAAATGGTGTGGCCTACTTCTGCTCACAACCATAAAAAGCTCATCATCTCTTATAGAGTTTCTTCACAACCTCTCACCCTACAATTTTCGACTACCTATACAAATTTCTAGGACTTACAATTGACTAAATGACATTCATCCTTATGGAATTAACCTCTAATTGACTTAGATAAATCATAATTTTATGCCTTTGGCATTCAAATGCATAATGGTTATCCTCTAGAACTATTGAACATCCAAAATCTAACTCTCTTTAACATGTGCATTATGTTTTATTCATTCCATTCCTTGATATGCTTGTCTTTACACCATCTAAGATTTTGGTCATAATTTCAGCTATCTCATCCTTTGTAGGAGTATAAAAAACTTGAAGGCCTTTTTTAATTACCTTCTCTCTGAAGAAAATCTCTATATGCTTTGTTCTATCATTGAACACTAGGTTTTCTACAAGATAAAGTGAACTCATATTCTCTCCATCAATTTGAGGTATAACTTGATCAATACCCAAACTTTTGAAAAAGGCTTGCATCCATACGATCTCTTTACATACTTCCACCAATCCTATGTACTCAACTTCTATTGATGATAAAACTATTGTGTGTTGCTTCTTTGAACACCAACTCACAAGCTTATCACCTATATAAACCATATATCCATGATTCAATCTCCTATCATCTTGAAATCCTACCTAATGTATGTCAACATATGATCTTAACATGTTTGAGGTAATAGGACGATATAACCCTTCACTTATAGTTCCTTTGATATATATATATATATATATATATATATATATATATATATATATATATATATATATATATATATATATATATATATATATATATATATATATATATATATATATATATATATATATATATATATATATGAGAAATCCTTGTCCTACAATCTAATGTGGATCTTTTGAAAAATGCATGAACTGCGAAAGGACTCGCACTACATAACGGAGATCAAGTCTTGTTAGTGTAGCATAAATCAAACTGCATACAAGATATTAATATTTCGCTTTATATTATGCACCATCACGTTTATTAAGCTTACACTTAACCTCTTTGCAATTCTCTATGTTAAAACTCTTCAATAAATTCAAACTTTCTTGTGAAACATTGAGTCCATGATATACATAACTAATCTCCATTCCAAGAAAGTATGCTACGTTTCCTAGATCACATATCTTGAATTCCTTTTCAGATAGCCTTTTAGCTTCTTTAATTCCTTCATTTGAGGTATGTGTGACAATAATATCATCTACATATATGAAAATGTGGATTGTCCTTAATATATCCTTTTGATGATTAACTTGCATCTCGTTTTGAACTTTGATATCCAAGATCATTTAGATACTTCACAAGCCTATAGCTCTGGGCTCTTGGTGCCTTCTTGAGTCCATAGAGTGCTCTTCTTAATCTACATATATGAATTGAATACCTAGAGTCTACAAACCCTTGTGATTGCTCCATACAAACTTCATCTAAAATGTAACCATTCAAGAATGAATTTTTATATCCAACTCACTCAAGGTACATCCTTTTGAACCTCAATTTCAATGATTGTCCTCATGGTTGATGCTTTGTCAACATGACTAAATTTCTCATCATAAACTATGCCATATGTTTGAGCATAGACTTCTACCACCAACCTTAGTTTGCATCTGCCTATTCCATCTGCAAGCTACTTCACTTTATAAAATCTTTTATTTCTAATAAATTTCTTACCACGAGGTTTGGGAAAAAGCTCCCATGTCTTCTTCTCCTCAAGTGCATTGTATTCCTCCTTCATTGCTTCTTCCCATTGTATCTTTCATCTTGCTATATCATAAATCTTAGGTTCTCCATCATCTTTGACCAAATAAGCATAACATATGTGATTCATTTAAGAAGTGTCATAAGAGTACCTTGTTGGTTGCCTCCTTATTATTCTTGATCTTGTTGGCTCCGCTAGTTCATTTCTATTTGCATATATTTATTCATCAAACCTAGGTGCTTCTACATTTCTTCTTGATGATCCTGTCATGGACACGAAGAAAACAATCTTAAACCTTAGATTCCATGTGACTTTCCATATCTCATGATTGGCTCAGATTTTAGAGAAAATAATGTGTCCATTGCATCCAAAACGTGCAAAAACCCCAAGATCAACTGTCTATTTGCTGAATTCTGACACTTGGACGTCCGGTTTCTAGTTGTGGGGGGATTCTTGGACAAGAAGGAATTAGAGTGTTTGTAGGAGAAAAGGGAAAGAAAATAAGAAAGATATACACTGGAAGCCTCGGTCGATTGATTATAAGAAGACAAATACAATGGTGATGCACAATACAATCCAATGCTTTTGTGCAAAATCCCACAGAATGCTCAATCACAAAATACCCAATACCCAAGGTTCTTGTTGCTGCTGATGTTCTCTACACCAGACCTCCACCTTCTCCAAGCCTGCACTTGTGCACACCTTGCACCAAGCTTCCAATAACAGGGAGGGATGGACACCTTCTATCGGCATGCACACAACTTCAATGATACCTTGGGATCCTTGGGGTGAATAGCTTAGTCGTTCTCTGCACACTTCCTAGTCACTCTTCATGCACACCTTGCACTTCACTTCTCTGCGTCGCACACTGTGTGTCTCTTGCACTTCTCTCTCTTGCCTAGCTTAGACTATGCTCACCTTGTTTATTCTTGCTTATTCCTCCAAGAATAGTCCTTCCTTGATTTGAGTACCGATTCATGTATGCTCCTAACTGCAAGAGTATCTTGGTGCTCACTTTGATGTCCCAAGATTGTCTCCACAAGTGGGCAGCCAACGAATCCCTGTTTTATCCTGTAGTGACTTTAGACTAAAACAAAAATTTTAATTGGGGGGCCGTACTTTCACTTCCGCGTATGCTGCCGCGTCACATAGGCATGCTAGAAACCCTCGAAAATGTAGAACTTGATAAAAAATGACTCAAAAATCAGAATTTACACTGTGAAAACCCTAAAAACCACCTAAAAATCGCAAAAAACAGAGATCATTAGAGGGGGGGAATGATGAAAAGATGAAAAGTTAGAAAATGAATAATAAAAATACATAAAGAAATAAATAAATAAATAAATAAATAATCAAAACATATACAAGGAATTAAATATAGAAAAATGAAATGAAAGAAAAAGAAAAACAAACATACTTGGAAGATGTCCATGCAAGGAAGAGGAAGTACTTTGCTAAGGGTATATTTATAGGAAAAAAATGGGGGGGGGGAACGGTGGGTGATGGGTGGGGGGCTGAACAGTGGGGGGTGGGGGGGGGGGGAGAATGGGGGGTGGGTGGGGGGGGGTGAATGGTGGGGGAACGGTATGGGGTGGTTGGGGGGTGGGGAGGTGGATGATGGGGGGGGGGATGGTGGGGGGGTGAACGGTGGGGAGTGGGTGGGGGGGGGGACGGTGGGGGGGTGGACAGTGGGGGGTGGGTGGGGGAACGGTGGGGGAACAGTGGGGGTTGGTTGGGGGGTGGGAGGGGGGGACAGGTGGGGGATGGGGGGGTGGATAGCGGGGGGCACGAGGGGGGGAGAGGTGGGGTGGGGAGGCCGGGGGGGGGGGGGGGGGGGGGGGGGCGGGTGGGGGGGCAGGTGGGGGTGGAGGCGGGGTGGGGAGGTGAGTGGGGGGTAGGTGGGGGTCCGCGGGCGAGGATTGGGGGGGTGAGGGTGGTGGATTCTTTTTTGGGAGGGGGCAAGGGGAAGAACTAACATGCTTGGTTGTATGTTGTTGTTCCACAGATGTCGATCATATGCCTCCTTTCTTTTCATCTGAGTCTCTATCAATTGTTTTGCTGCATGTAGACATATCTCCTCCACTTTGTGCAGTGCTCCCTGGCTCTAAGAGACACCACAATCTTTATTTCCTTGCATGAAAGCTACTTTTGATGATCCATGTAGAAATTCAAAGGGTTCAATAGGCAATATCCCATAAACCACTTGGAATGGAGAGGATCCAGTAGCCTCTTTGTAAGCTAACTTGTATGCCCATAGGGTACCTTGATAAACAATGCCCCAGGAAGTGGGTTGTAACATACATTCTTTCCTTAAAATGGCAATTATTACCTTATTAGTGGATTCTACTTGTCCATTAGCTCTTGGATAATAGGCATAAGAGGTCATATGTAGAATTATGTACTTGCGAAAATTTCCTGTAGGACCTTATTCACAAAATGAGTACCTTGGTCTGTACAAATTTCAAGTGGACATCCAAACCTGCAAATGATGCTACTGTAAATGAAATCAGCAACAGTTTGAGTGGTGCACTCAGGGGAAGCAATAGCTTCAACCCACTTTGTCGCATAGTCTATGATGATCAATAGATACTTCTCTCTTTTTGGAATCGACAGAGGGTAGATGGGCCCTACAAAATCTAGCCCCCTCTTTTCAAATGGTTGCCAAGAAGTGGAAATAATCAAGGGGCTATGCCTCTGCTTTGTTGGCTTGGGTCCACACCTCTGACAAACATCACATGCCTTTCCACATTCCTCTGCATCTTTGAAAAATGTAGGCCACCATAAGTCAGCATCAAGGATCCTCTAACTCATAATGTGTCCTCGAAGGTGCCCACCACATGTTCCTTCATGTGCAGATCTAAGGACTCCCCTCACTTCTTCTTCTTCCATGCACTTCCTAATCCTGTTATCTTTTCCTTTTCTAAATAATTTTCCTTCAATGAAGGAAAAAGGCATGCTTTTGATTAGTAGTCTCTTTCTTTGCATAGCACTTGCCTTCTCCAGATACAATCCTGTTTTAATAAAATTCTTGATGTCCTCATACCAACCTTGAGCTTTTATTGCAAATAGATTAGCATTTGGAAAATCATCATTTACTCCAATTGCTTGATCCATCATGTTGATCTTGGATAAGTGGTCTGCCATAACATTTTCTTTACCTAGTGTATGGACTACAAAAAAACCAAATTCCTGAAACAACAATAGCCACCTCCATATCCTACTAGTCGCTTGTGGTTTGTTGAGTAAGTATTTGAGTGGTTGGTGATCAGTTATAATAACAAATTTCACTCCTAGTAAGTAATGACAAAACTTTTGGACAATGAAAACCATCGTTAAGGCCTCCCTTTCTATGGTGCTATAATTCCTTTCAGCCTTGGTCAAAATTTGACTGGCATATTGAATTGGTATGTCCACTTTAAATTCTTTAACATATGTACTGGCATCTACATGTATATGAAAAATTTTTGACCACTTAGGTGTGATCAAAATGGGAGCAACTACTAACCTTGACCTCAATGTTTGATATGCTTTTTCCTCTTCTTCCTCCCATTTAAAAGGTACTTCCTTCCTGTAAGCATAGCCAATGGCTAGGCTATTTCTGCACACATCTTAATAAACCTTCGGTGGTACCCTGTATATTTTAGAAAACTCTAAATTTCTTTTGGAGATTTAGGTCTAGGTAACTTTAATATGGCTATAATTTTGTCTGGGTCAGGTACCATAACTTTGGAGGATACCACATATCCTAGTGGGGTACCTTTAGTCACCAAAAAGTGGCATTTATTTGGGTTCAATTTCAGCTTTGTTTCTCTGCACCTCTTAAAAACTTGTTGTATTTGAAACAAATTCTTTTCTAAAAAATCCAATCGAGTCTTTGCAAGAGTACCTGAAAAGGATGAAAAATCATCCATTAAAATTCTAAGAGACTCTAGCAGCAATGGTCCAAAAATAAGATTAATTGTTCAATTGAAAGTATCTGGGGCATTTCTTAGCCCAAATGGCATCTTTAAATATACATAAGTTCCCCAAGGTGTAATGAATGCAGTCTTCTCTCGATCCTCAGGGTGGATGGATATTTCATTATATCCACTGAATCCATCCGTGAAGCTGTAAAGAGTATGCCCAACTACTTCTTCTATGACCTATTCAAAAAATGGCATTGGAAATCCATGTCGGATGGTGACCTTGTTCAATGCTCTAAAGTCAACACAGATTCTCATCTTGTTAGTGTTTTTCTTTGGAACAATTGCCATAGGAGAGAGCGCTGTACCTGGATGATAATTCCTACATCTTCCATTTTCTGAATCTCCAAATAAACAACTTCAACATATTTAGGATTCAACCTATAACTCTTACCTCTCACTGGTTTTGCTCCTTCAATCAATGGGATTCTATGCTCTCCATAACTAGGTGGTACTCCTTCCAAATCCTTGTAATGCCAAGCAAATATGTTTGCAAATGACTTCATGAAAGATTTTACCTTTAATAGCACCTCCGGACGATTCCCTATCCATGTGGCTAGCAAAATGGGATGCGGCTGATCCTCAATGCCCAACTGAATCTCCTTTACTGGATGCCTATTTACAATGCTATCTCTAAGTCCTTCCTAAGTAGCATCCTTAGTTACATTGTCCCACATAGCTTTGGGATCATAAGCAGGAACATCTTGGATGTCTATTTGCATTTCTTCCTCTTGAATCTCCATCCAAGAGGGATCTCATGAATTGGTAATGAATCCTCTTCTATATTCTTATTCTTACCTTTAAACTCTGAACCTTCCTTTTGGTTGCAATCCACAGAATTAGCTTCCTCTATATGGTTGTATAAAAGAGATTTCTTTCCCCTTTTGTGGTCTTTTGCTGGCTCTCCCAGCCTAGCTACTGATTTTTTTCCTCTTTTTCTTCATATGCTTCCTCTCTACTTGAGTTTGGCAAAATCCCATAGCAGGCAGATGTATCTTCTGCGTGAAGCCAAGCCAACATGTTTTCTTCTTCATATAAGTTTGCTTCTTCAAATAGATCTGCCTTTGGTTTGTCCAACAATTCTTCTTCCATACAAATGCCAATTGTCTGCATCATGCTGGTATTTCTACAATTGTCTAGTCCTTCTTCTAAAATTATCTGCTGCAAATCTTTTCCCTCTTGCTTTACCCACATTGTGTCCTTGACCCAGTCATGCAGCACATTGGCATCCCTTAACCAAGGTCTCCGGATTAATAGGGGGAAACTTCCTTCTACTTGTGGCAACTTTAAAACAACAAAATCCAAATTAAAGATGGTACCTTGTATTTTGATTGAGACTCTAGGGACCACTCCCATAGGCCTTACTATGCTTTGGTCTACCAGTGTTACAGTGAAGTTTGCTGGTCTTGAAGGGTGTAGTCCAATCTTTTTCATGGTATGTTCAGGCATCAAGTTAATTCCAGAACCACCATCCACAATGACTCCTTGAAACTCATGACCTTTGATATAGACTGTGAGCCAAGGGCTCGTGTAATCTGTGAGGGGTGCTTCCCCTACAATTTTATCTTTATGCGTAACAGTAGCCTTTGCCACTAAACTTGTTGTGGAAGCCTCATCAATTATATGCAAGAGTTATGACCTGAATTTCCCATCCATCTTTATTAAATAAAAAATAATAACCTCCTTTTTCATGGACTTGAGTAGTCGGGAAGCTTTTGATTCCTTTAGATCATGGGCTGCAATGGACTTATCAAACTCCTCATGAGCCCTGTTGAATGCATGCCCAATGGCATCACTGGTACATATGAGATCTCCTTTCTTCCTTGTATCTGCGCATGTGGTGGCATTGTCTTCAGATGTCTTTGTCTTTGTTCAATCCATTAAGTCTTGATTCTCGACCTATATCTACATGAGCCTTCACTTTGCTCCTTGTCTACACTATAAAAGATTCAATTTCTTGTAACTGCACCACCTTGGTAGATGGTGATGGCACATTGACTTGATCTATTATTTCTTCTTTACACACAGAAATTATTTGAATGTGGGGCCTAGATGAAGATGCTTGGTTCTTAGGGCAACAATTAGTATAGTGGTCTCTAGCCTCTGGTGTGTTCTTACAAGGAGGGGCATTTTTTGGTAGAGTGCACCTACTTTGGTAGTGCCCACATTCTCCACATCTGAAACAAATAATTGGCCTCCTAGGCCCATTTCCAAAGTCATTCCTCTGTCTAGGGTTGTAATTGTTACCTTGATTAGGTGCAGCAGCCATCACATTTGCTGGTGGTAGTGGTCCTCCTTGTATCCCATATGTTGTTGTAGGCATTCCTCTTGATTGGCATTCCTAGGCCTCATGACCAGCTTTCTTGCATAGTTGGCAAGTCACACTTAATAGAGGACATTCACTTACTATATGACCTTGCTTACTGCACATGGTACACCAAAGTCCACTCTTGATGCCACCCCCTTTGAGTTCCCATAACTCTTGTCGCAGCTGAGCCAATTCCTCTGCTTCGGCTTCCTCATCCTTTTGGATCTTTAATGCCTCAATCTCCCTCCTCAACTGAGTAACAACATTCTCCTCCTCTTTTTGGGGCTTATTCCTTTTTAAGCCCTCCAACTCTTTCCTTAGCTAGATTACTGGATCCTCCATTTCTATAGAATAGGATAGTTGAGAAGAAATTGCTCCATATTGTTGCCTTATCTGCTCCAGTCATGTAGCTATGTTGATGAACTCCTTTATGGAGGCTATGGGCAACATTGATTCCTTGATTTTACATTGGGTGGTCACTGGAAGTGGCTTAGCTAACCATTTCTTAACAAAAAAATCATGTGGAGGATCTAGCAACTTAGCCATTAGTGCCTTGGCCCTAGTTACAAACTCTGGAAATTTTTCAGCTGGACCTAGTCTCAAGTTTTCTAATTCCTCTATGATGATCTCTGCAGTATTTCCATGCTAGAGTTGGGTTTTGAATGCATCTTTCATTAAGTCCCAAGTGGTGTAATGGTTCTCCGCAAACTGGCTGAATAATTTATCTGCGAACCCTTCTAATGTGGTAGGGAAGAGTATCAAAAAGGCATGCTCTCTTCCCATTAAGCCTCTAGTTTTGCATAGTGATAAAAACCTTCTAATATGCTCTTCCAGATCTTCTTGAGCTATGCCTTTGAAAGAAGGAAATTTTATATTTAATCTTGATAGTAGGGTTTCCAAGTCTACATGACTTGCCATGCTCTTTACTGATGAGGTTGGCGAAAGTGGACTGGAGGATCTTCTAACAACCTTCCTTCTTGTAGCTTGCACGTGATCCTCAATGTTTGGGACTGGGTTGCGGTCATGAGTTGTTCATAGCCCTCTCTTAATATGAGATAATTGATAAGAATATTTACCTCTTAGTCCAATAAAGTAGTATTGTCGACATCTCCATCCATAGCTAGACCTAGACGTATGGACCTAGGCTCACTAGCAAACTCTGGCCACTTACTATCTATGTGCTTCCAAGCATCAGAGTCATTTATTTATTTAAAATACTAGTTCTTATCATATTTTATTATCTATATAATTATCCTACCTTACATATTTATTTATTAATATATTCAGATTTTTTCCTTACTTAACTATATTTAATTATATATATTTAATTAAATAATTTAAAACACTAGTTATTTTTATATTTATTTATGTATATAATTATCTTATTTCATATATAAACTTATTTATATATTCAGATTTTTTTCTTACATAATCCTATTTTTATATATTTAATTTTATATATTTAATTTTATATAATTTAATTATAAATATTTAATTAAATTATTTAAAACACCACTTCTTTTTATATTTATTTATGTATATAATTATCTTATTTTATATATACATTTATTTATATATTCAAATTCTTTTTCCTTACGTAATCCTATTTTTATATATATAATTTTATATATTTAATTAAATTATTTAAAACACTAGTTCTTTTTATATTTATTTATGTATATAATTATCTTATTATATATATATATATTTATTTATATATTCAGATTATTTTTCCTTACGTAATCCTATTTTTATATATCCTATTTTTTCCTTACGTAACCCTAATCAGAAAGACTTAGACTTAAATATGAAATACTAAACCCTTAAACCCTAATCTTAAATATCTAGACCCAAAATACGTATATTTCTGTATACATGTGTATATGCATGTATATATGTATTATATGTGCATGTGTATGTGTGCATATATGTTATGTAGGTGTTAAAACCCTCAAACCCTAATCTTAAATATTTAAATCTAAAATATGTATATTTTTGTATGCATGTGTATCTACATGTATGTAAGTATTATATGTATATGTGTGTTTGTGTATATATGTTATCTACGTATTAAAACCCTAAAACCCTAATCAAAAAGATTTAGACTTAAATCTGAAATACTAAACCCTAAAACCCTAATCTTAAATATCTAGACCTAAAATATGTATATTTTTGTATACATGTGTATATGCATGTATATATGTATTATATGTGCATGTGTATGTGTGCATATATGTTATGTAGGTGTTAAAACCCTAAAACCCTAATCTTAAAGATTTAAATCTAAAATATGTATATTTTTGTATGCATGTGTATCTACATGTATGTATGTATTATATGTATATGTGTGTTTGTGTATATATGTTATCTACATATTAGAACCCTAAAACCCTAATCAGAAAGACTTAGACTTAAATCTGAAATACTAAACCCTAAAACCCTAATCATAAATATCTAGACCTAAAATACGTATATTTCTGTATACATGTGTATATGCATGTATATATGTATTATATGTGCATGTGTATGTGTGCATATATGTTATGTAGGTGTTAAAACCCTAAAACCCTAATCTTAAAGATTTAAATCTAAAATATGTATATTTTTGTATGCATGTGTATCTACATGTATGTATCTATTATATGTATATGTGTGTTTGTTTATATATGTTATCTACATATTAAAACCCTAAAACCCTAATCAGAAAGACTTAGACTTAAATCTGAAATACTAAATCCTAAAACCCCAATCTTAAATATCTAGACCTAAAATACATATATTTTTGTATACATGTGTATATGCATGTATATATGTATTATATGTGCATGTGTATGTGTGCATATATGTTATGTAGGTGTTAAAACCCTAAAACCCTAATCTTAAAGATTTAAATCTAAAATATGTATATTTTTGTATGCATGTGTATCTACATGTATGTATGTATTATATGTATATGTGTGTTTGTGTATATATGTTATCTACGTATTAAAACCCTAATCAGAAAGACTTAGACTTAAATATGAAATACTAAACCGTAATCTTAAATATCTATACCTAAAATATGTATATTTCTGTATACATGTGTATATACATGTATATATATATATATATATATATATATATATATATATATATATATATATATATATATATATATATATATATATATATATATATATATATATATATATATATATATATATATATATATATATTATGTGTATGTGTATGTATGTGTGAATAGCGTAAAAACCCTAATCCTATTTTTATATATGTGATGTAAAAAAAAACTTCAAAGTAAAACTAGGATTAGATGTGTGTATGTATGCATGTGTGTATATGTGTGTGTATGTATGCATGTGTACATGTGTGTGTGTGTGTATGTATGCATGTGTATACATGTGTGTGTATGTGTATGTATGTGTATGTAGGCATGCATGTGTGTGCATGTGTGTGTACGTGTGTGTATGTATGCATGCATGTATGTGTATGTGTGTGTATGTGTGTGTATGTGTATGCATGTGTATACATGTGTGTGTATGTATACATGCATGTGTGTATATGTGTGTATGTATGCATGTGTGTATATATGTGTGTATGCATGCATGTGTGTATATGTGTGTATGTATGCATGCATGTGTGTATATATGTGTGTGTGTGTATGTATGTGTGTATATGTGTGTGTGTATGTGTATGTATGCATATGTGTATATATGTGTGTGTATGTATGTGTGTATGCATGTGTGCATGTGTGTAAATTTATGTGTGTGTGTATGCATGCATGTGTGTATGTAAGCATGCATGTGTGTATAGGTGTGTGTATGTAAGCATGCATGTGTGTACATATATGTGTGTATGTATGCATATGTGTACATGATGTGTGTATGTATGCATGTGTAAATGTGTAAATGTGTGTGTATGTGTGTGTATGTGTGCTCTATTTTCCTATCTCTATCTTCCTTTCTCTTCTCTCTATCTTCCTTTCTCTTCTCTCTCTCTTTCTTTCTCTCTGTCTCTCTCTCTTTCTTTCTCTCTCTCTCTCTCTTTCTCTCTCTCTCTCTATCAATAGAGAATAAAAGAATCACTTACAAGTATGTCCCTCTTTTGAATCATTGTCGTCAAAGCGTAATGTAGGTCGTCTATCATCCAATTCCAAACAATCGATGCCAAAGAACTTCTGCGAAATCAAAGAAAAGAGAAATTACAAGCCCTAAAGCATAGAGAAACACAAATGCTAACAGTACGCGCAACACTTACCAAGATGTGAGATCTAAGCCGAGAGAGTGTGTGTGTGTAGAGAGAGATCCGTGTGTGTGTGTGTGCACAAAACAATGCAGGTCGCAATTCGGTTCGTGCACGCAAGTTCGACAGAAGACCAGCAGTACTCAAACACGTGCAAAAATGTGAAGTTTTGCTCTCGGGTTCGCGGTATGTTTAAAACTCGCCGCCGGTATAGGCGCGGGTATGGGCATCGGTATATGCGCCGGTAGTTCCCAGTAAATTACCGACGCTCATACCGACGCTTATATCGACGCCTATACTGACGCATATACCAATGCACATACTGGCGGCTGCGGGCCACACCGACGATCCATTTAAAACGGTCATACCGACGGTCACTTGACCGTCGATATCTCTTAGTTAGATTTTCCGAGGCCTATACCGACGCCGACTATGACCGTCAGTATATGAAGCGTCCGTAAGCCCCTCATATGTTGTAGTGGAAGGTTCTTTGCCACTTTCCTATCATTCCAAGAATTAAGAGCATGTTGAGGTGAAAATACATAGCTGAGTTAATGTCATGGCATATAAAGAGCATGTCTATAGATGGTGTAATGCGAGTGCCTGTTGACTATGAAGCTTGGAAACACATAGATAGTAAGTGGCGAGAGTTTGCTAGTGAGTCTCGGAGCATACGCTTAGGCCTAGATATGGATGGAGTAAATCCATTTGGTTTACGCAGCTCTTCATGGAGCACATGGCTTGTATGTTTGGTCAATTATAACATCCCACCATGGTTTGCCAAAAGGGAAATTTATTATTTGCTCTTATTGTGTCTGGTAAGTATAAGGTAAAAAACATGGATGTATACCTTCACCACTTCTGGAAGAGCTACACACTTTATGAGATGGGATTACTGTACATGACATGTCTCAACCTATAAGAAGACGAGACGTGCGAGTGCAAGGCATACTTATGTGGATGATGCATGACTGGCCCGGTTATGGTGAATGTTCAGCTTTATCAATTTTGGGTTACCATGCTTGTCCTCTATGCAGACCACAACATGAAGCATGCTACTCTAAAGCACTTGAAAAAACTATCTATGAAGGACATCATAGATATCTACCTGATGGGCATGTTTTATGTGAAGGGCAAATTGGCTGACAAGCGCAATGGCAAATGAAGCAAGCAATTGGAAGAACCTGTGGGATACAGAAACACCAATTTTTGGCATGAAATGACTCTCAATCTTTCACTCACTCCCTTATTGGAGTGAGCTATTGATCAATCATTTGGTAGACCCAATGCATATCTTCAAGAATGTAGGAGAGATGCTCTAGAAGACAATAATCGGCTTAAAGGAAAGCAAAGCACAAAGAGATGACTTGGAAGAGCGAGGTCATATGCAAGAGTTATGGG
The DNA here is from genome assembly GCA_020310875.1 of Ceratopteris richardii. Classification (NCBI taxonomy): domain Eukaryota; kingdom Viridiplantae; phylum Streptophyta; class Polypodiopsida; order Polypodiales; family Pteridaceae; genus Ceratopteris; species Ceratopteris richardii. The sequence continues at coordinate 88,504,779 of CM035432.1, read as the reverse complement.
CAATTACCAAGCCTAATGGAATAGTGTCACTACCAAAAGCTCCTTGGGTGCTCTGCAAGATGGAAGAGAAACAAGTGAAGAAGGTGATTTTAGAGTTTCAGACACCTACTGGATGCATGAGATGTCTAAAGACTGCATTCGCACAAAACAATGATCTCGAAGGACTCAAGCCTTATGATTTTCATACGTTTTTACAGTTTCTGCTTCTTCTAGCTCTAAAAGATTTCCTTTTGGAAGATGTAGGAACAACAATTTATAAAATCAGTTCCTTGGTATGGTGTATCTCTTCTAAAGAGATAAGGAGAGATAGCATAGAGAGTGTGAAACTCAATGCTATAGAGGTTATCTGTATGGTTGAGAAATACTTTCCCTCAAGTATTCTCACAATTCAGCTTCATTTATTGGTTCATATAGTTGATGAATTTGCATTAGCAAGAACTGTCCATAGTCAATGGATGTTCTGCTTAGAGCGCTTCATGAAGACATTAAAAGAGTTTGTTTGTCAGAGAGCAAGTACAGAGGGCAGCATGGCAGAGGGGTGGCCTGTACAAGAGTTGCTTGTATTCATAACAGAGTTTCTATGCATGCCAGACCCAAAAATGCCTCGCTTATGGAGCGATGATGAAGATGTTCGTCTCGTATGCGATGAACCTCAAGGTAAAGAGATGCAAAGAAAAATGGATGTAGCTTTCAAAGAGAAGGCAATGAAGTTTTGCATTGTTAACTCTGAGCCTATGAAGAAGTGGTTGGAGACGTATGAGCTTGCCAAGGAGACAAATGTAAAGGAAAGAGCTCAATTTCGAAAGAATCATTCCACTCATTTTTTTCCTCTTCCGAAAAGCCTTCGACCTTTTCCATCCTTTCCAACTAGTAGATGGCTAGATACAATGGTTTTACAAGCAAAGGCAATCGGTGAAGATATCTCTGAAGAAGAGGAGGAACTTGCAAAGGGATGGGATTGGGATTATTTTAAATATGGTGCACTATGGTCTCATGGACGACACTTTCAAATCGCACGAATCGACAAAAATATGTCTACTTTTGATAGTGAGGTAATGGTGAACTTTTTCCAAAAAAGTAGAGCTAGTACAATAGACCACAATGTTTAAGAAGGCCAACTCGAGTATTCTAGAGTGATCCAAGATATCTTGAAGCTATCCTTTAGGAGGTTTGATTACATTTTGTTTGATGGGAAATGGTTCAAAGTATTCACCTCTAGAAGAAACGCAATAGTGAGACGAGATAAAAGTGGTTTGCTTCAAGTAGACTCCAGAAAGCTTTGGACAGATGAAAGAGATACATTTGTACTTCCCAAACACTATGAGCAGGTTGTCTTCTTGCCAGATTTGAAAGAACAAAATTGGCTATTTGTTTTACAAGTCTCCCCACGTAATAGAAAAATTTGTGAGAGCATAGATGCAGAAGAAATCCCATCCATAATGGACTCTGAGATTCATTTGATAGAGAAGAAGAGATCATTGTGTGAGACGAAGAGGTCTTTGAAGAAGACGAGATACGCGGTAAAATAAAAGACAATATGTTGTACGAGAACAATGATGAAGGAAATAGCATACCAAGAGATCTAGAAGTCACCAATGATGAGATAGATATCTTCTATGCATCAGATCTCCAAGAAGATGGTAGAATAGAGGATTTCTGAAGTAAATGCATGTACGTACTAATTTGTGTTAATTTTTTTGCTATGTTTTTTTGTACATCACTATTTTTCTATATTACCATTATTATTGTATCCTAATTTTTTGACGTTTTTGTTATAGAGCATGATGTGAGATAGTCCTCCAGTCACTCCGCATTCCATGATAGAGGAGCAGTTCTTGGAGTTTATATTTCAGGCTACTCTTGTCTATATGGTTGCTGCATCACAGTATTGGATCACTCACAGTAGCACTCCCCCCGGCCTCGCTCTTGTCGGTGTCACTCGTACTCTCCCTACTCCCGTGGGTGGGGCTACTCTCGACTGAAGTACTCCAAGCTTTCAAACTCCACCACGACCACCTTCTCAGCCATCCTCTAGTGGCTCCACTAGTCAACGTGTACGTTCCATATCTCAACGCGATACACGTACTGATCCATCTTCATGATTGAGGTCAGAGCACGCTTGAGGAGGTGGCGGATGTTGTGGAGATAGTGTGATGGATGTTGTGACTCCCACTTCTACTCCTAGAGTGAGTTGCTCGAATGCAGGCATGCCACGTGGTACATCACATACACCTTGGGGTGCTCATGACCATGATGACTTCAAGGTGTATCATATAGGAGATGGAGCTCCTATTATGGATGTGCTTAGAAAGGCCATGCATCAGCACATATGATAGCTTTGCTCCATACAGTTTGGACATTCCCTTATGTTGAAATGGAGTGAGCAAGATAAAGATCGCAAAAACTATATCACAAAGGTGATCTATTAGGAGTACCAACCATCACCTGGACATCCTATTATTAGTTCTGAGTCGATTCAAGACATGGCACATGAGGTGAAGTCCCATCAACAATCTGGGGCTCGTGATGCTTTCAGAGTAGGCTTACCAAAGCCTATGTGGGTAGATGCAAACGAGCAGGATATGATTCATGAGTTTATAAGTCTCATTTTCATTATTGAATTTGCTTGTGTGAAGCATGCCATGTATGTTCATCTAATGTTTTGCATATTTTTTGTAGGAGTCGGCAGTGGGTCATCCTCCGACATGAGTCGAAGAGGCTTATGGATATCATCATGGATTGGTTGCATTGTTGGAGGACTTGGAGGGATGCGATGCGGTCATTTCATGGGAGCATCTATGATGAGGTGAGCTTATCATGTCTATTCGTCTCATTTCATGCATATGCTTTGTTGGAGGACTGTAGATGTAGATTTTTTGATTCCTCTATGCATATGTATGGCAATGTTATGTCTCATTTCATGCAATGTTTGTTGAAGTTGATTTGGTATTTTTAGTTGTTGTTAAATATCATGTCTATTTGTCTTATTTCATGCATATGCTTTGTTGGAGGACTGTAGATGTAGATTTTTTTATTCCTCTATGCATATGTATGGCAATGTTATGCCACAATTTTATATTAAATTCATATATGACAATGATGTGCCATAATTTTGTATTTGGTTCCTATATGGCAATGCCTTGCCACATTTTGTATCTCGCTCATATATGCCAATGGTTTGCCATACTTTTGTACATGGTTCATTCATGGAATATATATCTCTTTATCATACTTTTGTACATGGTTCATGGTTCATCTGCTCATCTCTTTTATGTCTGATAGTGTTTTGCTTTATCAAATCGTGTTTTGGTTGTCAAATATCTAAACATTATATTGCCAACCACTAGAGTACATATTACATGTACTTGGTTTTTTATTGGGCAGAGTGTATTGTCTTTTGCTACACAACAGCATGGAAATGTTGCTGCAACAATAGACAACACACTCTGCCCAAAAAAAAATCCTAGATTTGGTCATAGTATAAGTGTCGATATGTCCAGGTGAATATTGATGTTTATATTGGGGCTTATATTGGCACTCTAGAAGAAATGCTGATGCTTATACGTTGCCTGCCATTTCACTAAAGAACAAGAATGTGACAAAATCTTTACTTCGACGAAACTTGAAATGAATGCTGAAATTTCAGCTCACAAACCGTCACTCTAATGGTGATTCTGACTACATGAATGGATTTGAAATGGGGGTAAAACCCTAGTGCAACTGGTAGAAATGCTTCTTGGCTACTCAAATTTATTGTTCTATGCTCCGAAGTCGATTTGTATTGTTAAAAGTGTGCGCACAAAACTGGAGAAGCAACTTAGCATGTTCTGATATGACTTTTGGGTGTGTGTAGAAGTGAGAGAGACACACGAGAAGCACACACAAGGAGAACAAACGCAACAAGACACACAGAGAAAATGGATGCCTAGAATGATGATCAGGATTGAAATAAGAGCTAAATAATATCGCTAAGTACAAAGTACCACCACATATGAGTGAATCAAGCATGTTGTAACATGGGAAAAAATCCTCTAGCCAGCACCAGAGTAAAAAGTTCCCATGCATGGGAAAAAGGTTCACATTAAATCTACTCGAGGAACACATAAGTGTAACATTTATCAAATAGTGCTGTTTAGTTTCAGCCGTGTTGGATCTTTTAATGTCAAGCTTACTTCTCAATATTTATCATTTTGCAATTGATCAATTCTTTCAAAATGTAATACTCTTATCTGCTGTAAAATGACTTAGGTTATGATTATCATGCAGTTAGTATCACAACCTTGGGCATATATCAAGAGAAAGGAACGATAGTAGAGAGCCCTTCTACACTCATAAACCCACATAAGGAGAAGAGTGGAGCACACAAGAATGAAGGAAACGACAAAACAAGACTTGATACAACATAAAGGAAGTTACAATATGTTAAAAGAAAAGCACATAAGAGAAACGATTATTGATACTAATACGTGAGCTAGCACCTAAGTATGTCGCCATGCTTAGCAGCTAAGATATCTTAGTCAATTCAAGGAAAACTTAACTCGATCAAATCCATGTAACTATTATAGAAACACACCTATGTCGCTACCACACTTTCAATTCAAAAACGACAGACAGGGACATGGATAACACTCTAACAAACATAAAAACGCTTATACAAAAAGACTTAATGAGCATACAAATATAAAATCAAGAAAAAACTTTAATGCTTGTTAATTTGCAAATGGTAATGAGGAAGAATGACTAAACAAAACCTAAGATGATAACCTTCATATAAGTGAGCTCATTCAAGAAAATTTCTAATAGAACCCAAGAAGTTGGTTGCAAAGATCACTGCCCGGATACTCCTGGTACCTTAAATGTATTGGAAAAACCTAATTAAATTATACATAAAGAATATGCATATATTAAACATGACATAGATATAGGAAACCATATGACTTTACGTATACACTAGCTAGTAACACTAAACCTTCAAGAATGATAACTATCTTTGTCTAACTGCTCAACCTTCTAGCCTTAGTCTATCATAGTTTCTTGTAAAGGTTTTAAGATTACCTCTTTCTGTTGATGCAAACCTTTATTTAAAGATGCATTTTGATTGCAACCTTATTCTTGACTGTTCCTTTATTCAAAGAATTTCTCAAGTACTTACTATTCAAGCTAGTATAACAAACATGGATGATTTGTCGCATATGCACAACTAGAAGTGTAGTAAACGTCTCTTGGAATGTACTTTCTTAGAAACTTGCACCATTAATTGTAGATTACTGCTAGCTCGTATGTGTTCCCAATCTCAAACTTTCTCCACACGGTATAGGCCACAAAAGTCTTAACAAGTTATAGAATACTCCGATTGAAGTCTAGCTAGTGATAAGACTAACTACCTCAAGATAGAATATCTATCAACCCTAATTATGAAAAAAATTAATTCTAGTGTCAAGCTGAATTTTCTTAAAGTAGAATGAACTTAGTAGAGATATTTTAGACATGAAGAATATACAAAGGGCTTTCCATTTCATACTCCATTATATGAGACGCATACAAATAGATGAGCATATAAGGAATGGCTATTAACAAGAAAAAACCTAGTGAAGTAGACAAGCATCAAAATGGCTTTTTGTGGGCTCCTACAATGAATATGACTTTAGGAATTGCTTCATTGCTCTCTATGTTTCATTCTCTTGAGGGTTTCTCATGAAGTTTTCATTTTCGTGACCCTTAATCTATAGAGTACTCATGTGACTCTTTACGTTCCTTATGTCTCTTGACAAGGTTGTCTTCTCCTTTCATGTTCCCTTGGCTTTTGATGATCTCTTTGACTTTGTGATCCGTATGGATCTATTAGGATACGTGTCCATGTTTTCCTCTCGTAAACTTTATCCCTTTCTCCATTGTCGTTTTGTGGTAGTTGGTACTTTCGATTGCACCTATATCCTTAACACTATATACTATCTTTTACACACATTTGGTGATGTCCCCAATTATGGATAGGTCAATCATACCTCAACCATGTTCCAACAAACATGAGCAAAACTCTCAAAACAAGGTGAAATTTAATCATCAAAAAGTAAAAGATAAATTGAGTACCTTGGATATCTAGAACTAGTTCTTGCACTTTTTTGTTAGCCTTCCTTTGAACACTTAGTATCACAATGAGGATTATGGAAAAAAGTGAACCTTGCATGGGACTTTTGGATTAAGGAGTGATTAGTGATGGACCAATTAGAAGAGGGTGGTGGACACAGTCTATAGCCTATAATTACTAGGTTGAAGGGAGAGGAGGGGATAAGATTCCCCTATGTTTAGGTTTTGCCTATAGAGAGAGAAAGGAATCTCAGAACTTACCTCAGCCCAAAAATTCAAAAATTTTAGAAAGTTTTACAACTCATCAAAACACCATTGAATGGCCCCCAATCACTTTTTAGGATCAAAAGTGCTATTTTTGAGTCCTAAATCAAACTCCATGCATGAACTAACCTAAAAAAGTGACTTTTTAAAAAATAACTCCAAATACAACTTTCTCCCTCCAAAACCTCACACTTTCATACCTAGGTCCCAAAAAGTCATCTCTTTCCACTACTTTCTCTCCCCTAGCACACCATTGAAGCTCCTGTGTCTGCATTTCTTTCTCTATGCATCTTCCTCTTTGAATTCCTACTATCACTTCCATAGCTTGAACTCCAATGGAGAAACCTAAATCTTATAGGCATCCAAAAGATGAGGTTATCACATTAAAATGTCACAATATCAAGGATGTGGAAGGAAATTGGTTAGGAAATGAGTTATATAAAGGTGCATGGGTGTACATGCGACCCTCTAGTGTTGGCCCTCATTTTGTAAGAGATCATGGAAACTTGGATCTTCATTGGAAAGGGAAGCTATTGGACCTCAAAATGATAAAAAATGGTGAAACAGTTGCCATTGTACAACATGTTTTTTATAATATCAAGCATGAAATTTGAAAACTCAAACAAAATGAGAAATCCTATCAATTGTAAGTATTACTCATTGTTTCCTATTCTAATTTCTTAATATACCTTATTAAGATGTGTATTTTTTTGTTGCATACATATTTAGTGGAGGAGAAACCACTTCACAATATTACAATTACTTTCCAAGCATTGCATGCAGATGTTGGATCACTAGTCTTTCCACAAGCCTGTCCTGCTCACCTTTTATGTGAGAGAGTTTTCTTTTACACACATACATATGTTGTACCCTCCTCATCAAATGATTTCGATAGGTTAGAGATGATTAAGGTAGATTTTCTTTTCAAACTCAAGTGGCCACGACTTGGTATATGGACCTTGACATCTTTGAAGCATAAGATATTGATAGACATATACAAATCTCTGAAACTCAAACGAGTTTCTAGATCTATAGGATTGCATTTGTTTACTCTTGTTCATTCTTATGTACATCTATTTTAGATATTCACAATTCTATAGACTTCAACAATGTTCATGTTAAAAGATATCACATATGAGCAGGTAGAGGTCATACTAGGTGAAAATTGTGGACTTGTCGAAGGATGCACCAAAGGGGATATATACCTTTGTAAAATTGGTGCAATAGGCATAGGAGTTTGATATTTGAAACACTGTACTTCATTGTACATTAGATTCTATTGTGATCATTGGATGTGTAGACTTGCGGAATGGATACCATTACAAAGTTTTGAGGGTTTTTTAATTTCATCTGAAATTAAGATAAATTTTTCCAATAACAAAATGGAAGTTATTTTAGTGAATCATCATTCAACCCTTGAAAACGTGAGAGAACATCTAGTAATAATGGGATTTGAGGATCTCGATCAATCAAAGTTCATAATACAAGGGCATAAGGTAAACAATTTATGGTACTTTTTCTTTTACTTATACAAATTATTATATTCAAGTATGATATTATAAAGTTTTCTATTTGTCTACAAATTGGTAAGAGGTTGGAGGATAAAATTAATGTCCTTCTTGAATGGAGTGTAGATGGAACTCAACCTTCATTGTCATAGCTCAAGAACCATTTGAGTACTAGAGTGTACACATAACCCATTTTCCATTCACAATCCTTCCTCTACTACAATGTATCGCACATGGAAAGAATGAAAGAGGTAAAACTTTTTGATCTCAATATGATATACAAAATGTCAAATCTTTGAATTTTCCATGGTAGTATATATTACAATTTTAGAATTCCAATAATTTTAATTTTTCTACTATGTAGATGTGGTATGCCTTATTATGTTAAATGATTATCTGTTCCATCTTTTTTATGAGCCAATTTTTTTTTGAGAGTTTTGTGCATGATTCTTATATTTGTAGGAATTATTTTTACCTTTAAGCAGGTCTCACTCACTTGAAATATATTGAAACTATTATAAAAGCAAGTCTGATTCTCTGATTTCTCACTTTTGTAAGCAAGAAGAGCTATAAGCACTCCAAGAGCATGCAGCCTATAGCATTCACACTGTCGGGTGAGACCGTAATCGGAGAGAATAAGATGGTGAGGATGTCGAGGTTTTTCCATCTAGGATAGACCACCAGAGAAATCACGTTTGAGTTTCTGAAAATTAATGTGGCCCAAGAGGAATCTCTATTGCACCAAGCCTTAATCATCCACTTTAATACAAGTTTATTGGCCATGCTACCAATCTCCATAATACCCAGACCATCACTCTCCTTTCCACTAGTGCATATGGACCATTTGATTTTAGGCACTCCCCTCATGTTATGGTCCCCAGTCCAGAGAAAGTTCCTACAAGTACTTTCCAATTTGGCTAATTCTAGATCCTTCGATCTCCAACAAGAGAGAAAGTATATGATTGAGGATATGAGGAACCTGTTGATCACCATGGCCCGACCAACAAGATTAATTTGTAGACCCCTCCAATAGTTAAGCTTATTATTATTTCTAGCGAGAACCCAAGCCCACCTTTGTTCTAGAGTAACACTGAATCCCATGGGGATACCAAGAATGCAAATGACCTAACTTGGTTGAATGCTTTGGCATCCCTGCATGATCGCTACATTAATGTGGACCATTCCATCAACACTTTCAATCTTTTTTAATAATCATAATCTAATGAAGAACCTTCAAGATGAAGATTTAACACTAAAGCTACAAATCCATGTGATTGGAACGTATATAACAAGTAAACTTTGTCTGATTATCCAAAATGAAGTTGTATAAAAACCCAAAAATTTTAATGTATACATTCTGACGAAGCGTGACTTGAAAACAAAGCTTCGGTGCAATAAAATCTCATTTTTTCTCTAAAATTATACCATATAATATAACTATAGGAGCCCAATATATCTTTGAAATTCAGATATAAGAAATAAAGCATATTACAAAAATCATCCTAGAGTAACATGTGTAAGTGTACTACCATGAAAATGAAGCCCAAAACGCACTTCGTTTTCTCCATAATTTCCCTTGCTGCTCTCCATACACATATATACACATACATACACATGTAAATACATACAAACATGCATAAATACATACATACATACATACATACATACATACATACATACATACATACATACATACATACATACATGCATGCATGCATACATACATACATGCATACATGCATACATACATACATAAATACATACATACATACATACATACATGCATGCATGCATACATACATACATACATACATACATACATGCATACATACATACATGCATGCATACATACATACATACATACATACACACATACATACATACATACATACATACATACATACATACATACATACACTAAGTTCATACATACATACATGCATACATACATACATACATACATACACACATCCATACATACATACATACATACACCAAGTACATAGATAGATAGATACATACATACATATGCATATTGAAACATGCATAAAGTTTCATGATAAATAAGGGGTAATCTAAATCTATCCTCGCAATAAGATCTATTTTGTGGATCTATTGGATTGATTGCAATCACATGATTTAAGGGTCGATCCATACATAAAGAAGGTTCATGGCTTCTAGACGAGATATAAATGTAAGTATATCTATGTGACCTTCAAGGTATCTATGTAATCTACGGCTCTCAAGATTCATATGGAGGCATTATCATCAAATGCTTTAAAGATTTGATTGTAAGTATCCATCAGTATAGTAAAGTTATGGAAAAATCATTGAAGCATAAACAAATTGACTTGTAACTTGAAGGGCCTAGTACAAGATACAAATCTATATATGATCATCTCTTAAATTCTTGACTAATCTAATTTCAGAAATAAATATAGTCAAAAACGTATTTCTGAAGTCTTGGAAGTACCATACAAATTCTTCCAATAATTTTCGAAGTAGTTTGATAGTGATGAAGGGAAGGAAAATGCGTAAAGAGATATAAGCAGATCAAGGAGAACAAAATGGATTCTTCACAATAGTTTGATGATGATTACGTAGAAATGCCTCAGCACACAAGAGTTAATATACGTTGCAAGAAACATGGTAGTTAGTTTTTTGATAGGCTAAATGCCACACCTCTTGTGAATCAACAATAGTAGTTCCTCCTAAGTCCAAGTACTAGACAATGTTGGCACTTGACATGAGGTCGAGGGTCGAAAAAATATGATAAAGATTTTCTAGTAGATAAAAGTATAAAAAATTTTGGGATAAAGCACAGTGCAAAACATGTTTGGTAGGCAACAATGAGAACTAAAAGAAAACATTACGGTGGATACTTTTAAGACTAATTTTGGAGAACTTTAGTGCAATCTTGGGATAATTTTTAGGATATCTCATGTGCTCAATCTTTCTTGCTCTTCTTGTGTTGGTTGACTTTTGTTCCTGAAACTTGGCATAACTTCATCTCCAGCCACATAACCATATAAACTTCTACCTTGGAGATAAGCTTCCATTCTTAATGACCAATCTGAGTAGTTACCTCTGTCCAATTTCTCAATTGATGAAGGAAATCCATCTGCCATGTTGTCCAATCTAGCTCTGATACCACTGTGAAGAGATGGATAGGTATGTGCTTGAAGATGAAGAGGTGTTGAAAAATCCTTGATCTACACCAGCCAAATGAACTCCAGGAGTATATGGTGGGCCCTCTTAGCTTGCCAATGGATGTATTAGACACCCTATGTACCTTGGAAGATCACTCTCAAAAAGATAGATCAAAACAGATAAGTTGGAGTTAGCTTAGAGGTGAAAACTTGCTATTCTTGGTTCATACACATGTCCAGTGTTTTACATAATTCTCTGAGCACAGCAGCAATTAGCTTAATTCCTCTTGGGGAAATCTAGGTAGCTTAAAGAACTAACTTTCAAGAGTAATCTCATCAAAAATAATAAACCACACACTGAGAATGAGTTTTAACAAGTGATGACATCATCCCGATTTTCACGGGCTGCTATAGTTTGAGACCAGTGAGCTGAAAAATAAAGATAACTCAAAATGTAGGAATCCAATGATTATGCAAATTTGTATGGTCATACTAAACAGTAAGTTGAATCCAACAAGCTTTAAATCATTCAATTTAGATAAGTAACCACTGAGAAATGTCTCTGACAAGGTGAGTAAAAACATCGGATACCTGACAGAGAAGTGAAGATGAACAGACCCTGTTGACTTCAAATGAACATAACTGAAGATTGCAACATCCAAATGACATGACAATTTGTCAGCATAAAGTAGACTTATAGAGCTAACTTTACCAAGTTAAATCACTGAAAATGATGCACCAAGCTCAGAGACACAATCTCTGCAATCTGATTGAGAAAACTGAGAGTAATGGCAGTGAGTAGTACACTTCACAAGAACATGGAAATATGAACCCAAATGATCATGAAAATGAAAGTTTATTGCTTGTACAATACAATGACTTACTGATACATATGTGTGCCTTGGAATCACACCTTGATATGGCATAAAGCTCAGCTCTTGGAGGTCTTCACATAGGTCTCTCTAACCACGACTAAAACTGCCATCAATTTATAGTTGAGTTTGGGAGGCTAACTTCCCTCAATCACTCTCCAATCAATCAATGATTGATTTGATTCTCTACCTACCACAAATCACGAATTCGTGGCTCCTCCTTCCCTTTTTTATCATGTGGACTCAACCACTTAAGATTCTCTTACTTTTACATTAAGTAAACTCTTCAAAAAATTACAAGAGGTAGTTCACAAGTGAACTTTACATTGTCTTCATTTTAAGGCTTCTTCTATGACTTTGTGGGACTCAAGCCAATACTTAGGCTTGTCATACACGCTCCAACAGCTCCCCCTCAAGCCAAGTTTGCTTGAGGTCTTCAATCTTCCAAGATTACCTGTAAACCAATCATAGCCTTGAATTTGCAAAGCTTTGTACCATCCAATGCTTTGGTTAGAATATCTGCACATTGTTGATGATTGGACACATATGATATTTGAATCTCTTTGCTTAGAACCTTCTCTCGTACATAGTGATAATGAACTTCAATATGTTTAGTCCTTGCATGAAAAATAGGATTAGCAGCCAAATGAATAGAACTCATATTGTCACCATAAATAGTTGGAGTTCCAAACTCCAATCCAAGATCTTTGAGTAATGTCTTCATCCACATAGCTTCTTGAGTAGCTATGGCAAGACCTCTATATTCAGCTTCAGTAGAAGAGAGAGCAACTGTGGGTTGCTTCTTAGATGACCATGAAATAAGCTTTGAACCTGCAAAGGTAAGATAACCTGATGTGCTCCTTCTATCATCTTTGGAGCCAGCCCAATCTGCATCATAAAATAGCTTCAAACCTAAATCAGATACATAAGGATAATAGAGTCCTTCATTTATTGTTCCTTTGAGATACTTGAGAATCCTTTTGGAAGCATCCATATGTGGTCTCCTTGGTGTGTGCATAAATTGACTTAGCACACTCACACTGTAACATATATCTACTCTTGTCAATGTGGCATAGTTGAGACTACCCACTAGACTTTGATATGATGTGATGTCCTCTATGAGTTCACCTTCATGTGAGCTCAATTTGTGATTGACCTCCATTTGAGTACCTGCAATCTTACAATCTTGCATCTTGAATTTTGCCAACATGTCCTTAATGTACTTTCTTTGAGTGAGAAACAAACCATGATCTTTGTAGACAACTTCCAAACCTAGGAAGTAGGTAAGTGAACCCAAATCACTTATCTTGAACTCTTCTCTCATCTGATCTTTGATCTTCTTCATACCATCTGCATCATTTCCTGTCAATATAATATCATCTACATATACACATAAGTAGATGACCTCAGAGTTACTCTTTTTGATAAAGAGTGAAGGATCTGCCTTGCTTGGTTAAAAGCCTTTGTCCTGCAAGAATGAAACAAGCCTGAAATTCCAAGCTCTAGGAGCTTGCTTGAGACCATACAATGCTTTGTTAAGTTTACACACATAATCAGGATAAACTTGATTCTCAAAACCAGGTGGTTGTGCCATATATACCTCTTCTGTTATCCAACCATTCAAGAATGCATTCTTTACATCTAGTTGAAGTATCTTCCAATTCTTGGAAGAGGCAATACTAAGAAAAACCCTAATAGTATGCATCTTTGCCACATGAGAGAAGGTCTCCTCATAATCAATTCCTTGAGTTTGTGCAAAGCCTTTTGCTACAAGCCTTGCCTTATACCTATTAATTGAACCATCATAATTCTTCTTGAGTTTATAGACCCATCTTGAGCCTATTACCTTCATGGATGAAGTCTTGGGCACCAAATCCCAAGTGTTGTTTTCCTCAAGTGCTTCAATCTCTTCCTTCATTGCATGCTTCCATTCTGTTTTTGCTTTGGCCTCTTCAAATGATGATGGCTCCTCTTGGTTTATGTCCTGTGCTATGTAGATAGAATGTTTTGTTACTAATGAGGTGTCAAACCCATACCTTTCTGGTTTTTTCTTTTCCCTCATAGATCTTCTTAGGCCATGATGTGATGATTCTGCCTCATGTCCAAGTTCCTGCAATTTTGCTTTACCTTTAGACTTCCATGCTTTGATCTTTTCCATTTGCGATTCTTCATCATCCTCTGAGGTGTCTTGTTCTTTAATCTTTGATTGTTCTCTACCAAGCTTTGGAAAATCTTCTTCAAGATTATATGGTAAATTGACCTTCGTGCATGAATCTTCATACCATGAATTGTTCTCATCAAAAACTACATCTCTGCTTACCAAGAATCCTTTGTTGGTAGGGTTGTATAACCTGTAGCCCTTTTGATTGTTTTCATATCCAATAAATACACACCTTTCTGCCTTTGGATCCATCTTGCCTCTAACCTGTGAAGGAACATGAGCAAAAGCAATACATCCAAAAATTTTACAATGATCTAAACTTGGTCTTCTTCCATTCCAAGCCTCATATGGAGTCATCCCATCAAAGGATTTTGAAGGCAACCTGTTAATCAAGTAAGTGGCTGTAGATATAGCCTCAGCCCATAAGTAATTAGGTAAATGCTTTTCATTTAACATAGACCTTGCAGCTTCAACAATTGTCCTATTCCTTTTTTCTGCCACTCCATTTTGCTCAGGAGTGTACCTTGTAGTTACCTCTCTTTTGATTCCTCTTTCTTGAACAAAAGAATCAAACTCATGGGAGAAGTATTCTCCCCCTCCATCTGACCTTAGCCTTTTTAGTGATTTACCTATTTGATTCTCCACAAGAGCCAAATATCTTTTGAAACATGAAAAAACTTCATCTTTGTGTTTCATAAAGAATAGGATAGTCCATCTGCTGCAATCATCAATAAAGGAAACATGATACCTTGATCCAGATATTGAAGCTTCCTTGCTAGGTCCCCATACATCTGTATGAACCAACTCCAAGAGATCTCCATGCATATAACCTTTCTTCATGAATGGTAACCTGTTAGACTTTCCAAATTGACATGCACTACACTTATAAATCATATGTTGTTTTGACAAATTAGGGAGTCCAAGTACACTTTGGTCCCTGCAAATTTGCTTTAATGACCTTTCACCAATATGTGCTAACCTTTTGTGCCATACTTCCAATTCTGTGAGTGTCTGACTACCATAATTAAAGAGAGCAATGTTTCTAGTGTCCTATAATTCAAATGTGAACAATCTACCTGTCTTTTCACCTTTTGCAATTCTTCTAAATCCTTGACTTGGATCTTCAACAAATGCTCCTGCCTTTGTGAACCTGACTTGCAACCCTTTCTCCACTATCTGCCCAACACTTATCAAATTCTTTGTAATGGTAGGGACATAGAGTACCTTACTGAGTAAGTTGATGTTTTCATTTGGTGCTTTGACATTGCCTATTTTCTCCACAGGATGTTTTTTATCATCTCCTGTTTGTACCTCATGCTTATTTCTTGGATCTTCTAAATCTGATAGGAGTGCCACATTTCCTGCCACATGATTTGAACAACCTGAGTCTATGTAGAAAACATGCTCATCAGATTTACCTTGTGGCATAGCCATGTTCATGATCAATAATGAATCCTCTTTGTTTGAGTCTTCTGTGTAGTTATTGTAGTCTCTCCTTCCTTTGTAGCCTCCTTGATAGTTTAATGATTGTAGTTGTTGTAGTTGCCATGATAATTGTTGAACCTTCCTCTTGAATAGCCATAACTTCCTCTATTGTATCCTCTTCCTCTTTGATTCCTGGAATTCCTAAAGCAATTTTCAGTTGTATGATTAGTTAGTCCACAAATAGAACATGAGTTGGAGTCTTGGGATCTCCCCCTGCCTTGTCTACCTCCTCTTCCTCCACCTTTGCCATGTCTTCCTCTACCTGCATAGTTAGCTTGATATGTACCTGCTTCATCATCCACTTTCTTTGCCTTTCCTTTGTTATCTTTGGACTTGCTCAATACTTCCCAACTAATTTGCTATGTCCTTGAGCTTTGTGACAAAATCAGTCACATTTTGTTTGGGAGCCTTCTTGAGAGTTGTGAAATCCAACCATAGTTGATGCTTCCTAGCTTTAGTACTTGAAGAAAAGAAAGCTTCAAGTGCATCCCACACTTCCTAGGATGTCTTACAACTTCTAATGTGAGGCAACAAAAAATCTGAGATAGAGTTGAGGAGATAAGACCTTGCAAGTGCATCCTTGGAGCACCATGTGCTCAATCTTTCTTGCTCTTCTTGTGTTGGTTGACTTTTGTTCCTGAAACTTGGCATAACTTCATCTCCAGCCACATAACCATATAAACTTCTACCTTGGAGATAAGCTTCCATTCTTAATGACCAAGCTGAGTAGTTACCTCTGTCCAATTTGTCAATTGATGAAGGAAATCCATCTGCCATGTTGTCCAATCTAGCTCTGATACCACTGTGAAGAGATGGATAGGTATGTGCTTGAAGATGAAGAGGTGTTGCAAAATCCTTGATCTACACCAGCCAAATGAACTCTAGGAGTATATCCTGGGCCCTTTTAGCTTGCCAATGGATGTATTAGACACCCTATGTACCTTGGAAGATCACTCTCAAAAAGATAGATCAAAACAGATAAGTTGGACTTAGCTTAGAGGTGAAAACTTGCTATTCTTGGTTCATACACATGTCCAATGTTTTACATAATTCTCTGAGCACAACAACAATTAGCTTAATTCCTCTTGGGGAAGTCTAGGTAGCTTAAAGAACTAACTTTCAAGAGTAATCTCATCAAAAATAGTAAACCACACACTGAGAATGAGTTTTAACAAGTGATGACATCATCCCGATTTTCACGGGCTGCTATAGTTTGAGACCAGTGAGCAGAAACATAAAGATAACTCAAAATGTAGGAATCCAATGATTATGAAAATTTGTATGGTTATACTAGATAGTACGTTGAATCCAACACGATTTAAATCATTGAATTTAAATAAGTAACCACTGAGCAATGTCTCTGACAAGGTGAGTAACAAAATCGGGTACCTCACAGAGAATTGAAGATGAACATACCCTGTTGACTTCAAATGAACATAACTGAAGGTTGCAACATCCAAATGACATGAAAATTTGTCAGCATAAAGTAGACTTATAGAGCTAACGCTACCAAGTTAAATCACTGAAAATGATGCACCAAGCACAGATAAACAATCTCTGCAATCTGACTCAGAAAATTGAGAGTAATGGCAGTGAGTAGTACACTTCACAAGAACATGGAAATATGAACCCAAATGATCATGAAAATGAAAGTTTATTGCTTGTACAATACAATGACTTACTGATACATATGTGTGCCTTGGAATCACACCTTGATATGGCATAAAGCTCAGCTCTTGGAGGTCTTCACATAGGTCTCTCTAACCACGACTAAAACTGCCATCTATTTATAGTTGAGTTTTGGAGGCTAACTTCCCTCAATCACTCTCCAATCAAGCAATGATTGATTTGATTCTCTACCTACCACAAATCACGAATTCTTGGCTCCTCTTTCCCATTTTGATCATGTGGACTCAACCACTTAAGATTCTCTTACTTTTACATTAAGTAAACTCTTCAAAAAATTACAAGAGGTAGTTCACAAGTGAACTTTACATTGTCTTCATTTTAAGGCTTCTTCTATGACTTCGTGGGACTCAAGCCAATACTTAGGCTTGTCATACACTTGCTCCAACAGCTCCCCCTCAAGCCAAGTATGCTTGAGGTCTTCAATCCTCCAAGATTACCTATAAACCAATCATAGCCTTGAATTTGCAAAGCTTTGTACCATCCAATGCTTTGGTTAGAATATCTGCACATTGTTGATGATTGGACACATATGATATTTGAATCTCTTTGCTTAGAACCTTCTCTTGTACATAGTGATAATGAACTTCACTATGTTTAGTCCTTGCATGAAAAATAGGATTAGCAGCCAAATGAATAGAACTCATATTGTGACCATAAATAGTTGGAGTTCCAAACTCAAATCCAAGATCTTTGAATAATGTCTTCATCCACATAGCTTCTTGAGTAGCTATGGCAAGACCTCTATATTCAGCTTCAGTAGAAGAGAGAGCAACTGTGGGTTGCTTCTTGGATGACCATGAAATAAGCTTTGAACCTGCAAAGGTAAGATAACCTGATGTGCTCCTTCTATCATCTTTGGAGTGAGCCCAATCTGCATCAGAAAATAGCTTCAAATCTAAATCAGATACATAAGGATAATAAAGTCCTTCATTTATGGTTCCTTTGAGATACTTGAGAATCCTTTTGGAAGCATCCATATGTGGTTTCCTTGGTGTGTGCATAAATTGACTTAGCACACTCACACTGTAACATATATCTACTCTTGTCAATGTGGCATAGTTGAGACTATCCACTAGACTTTGATATGATGTGATGTCCTCTATGAGTTCACCTTCATGTGAGCTCAATTTGGGATTGACCTCCATTGGAGTACTTGCAATCTTACAATCTTGCATCTTGAATTTTGCCAACATGTCCTTAATGTACTTTCTTTGAGTGAGAAACAAACCATGATCTTTGTAGACAACTTCCAAACCTAGGAAGTAGGTAAGTGAACCCAAATCACTTATCTTGGACTCTTCTATCATCTGATCTTTGATCTCCTTCATACCATCTGCATCATTTCCTGTCAATATAATATCATCTACATATACACATAAGTAGATGACCTCAGAGTTACTCTTTTTGATGAAGAGTGAAGGATCTGCCTTGCTTGGTTGAAAGCCTTTGTCCTGCAAGAATGAAATAAGCGTGAAATTCCAAGCTCTTGGAGCTTGCTTGAGACCATACAATGCTTTGGTAAGTTTACACACATAATCAGGATAAACTTGATTCTCAAAACTAGGTGGTTGTGCCATATATACCTATTCTGTTATCCAACCATTCAAGAATGCATTCTTTACATCTAGTTGAAGTATCTTCCAATTCTTGGAAGAGGCAATACTAAGCAAAACCCTAATAGTAGGCATCTTTGCCACAGGAGAGAAGGTCTCCTCATAATCAATTCCCTGAGTTTGTGCAAAGCCTTTTGCTACAAGTCTTGCCTTATACCTATTAATTGAACCATCATAATTCTTCTTGAGTTTATAGACCCATCTTGAGCCTATTACCTTCATGGATGAAGTCTTGGGCACCAAATCCCAAGTGTTGTTTTCCTCAAGTGCTTCAATCTCTTCCTTCATTGCATGCTTCCATTCTGTTTTTGCTTTGGCCTCTTCAAATGATGATGGCTCCTCTTGGTTTATGTCTTGTGCTATGTAGATAGAATGTTTAGTTACTAATGAGGTGTCAAACCCATACGTTTCTGGTTTTTTCTTTTCCCTCATAGATCTTCTTAGGCCATGATGTGATGATTCTGCCTCATGTCCAAGTTCTTGCAATTTTGCTTTACCTTTAGACTTCCATGCTTTGATCTTTTCCATTTGAGATTCCCATCATCCTCTGAGGTGTCTTGTTCTTCAATCTTTGGTTGTTCTCTACCAAGCTTTGGAAAATCTTCTTCAAGATTATATGGTAAATTGACCTTCGTGCATGAATCTTCATACCATGAATTGTTCTCATCAGAAACTATATCTCTGCTTACCAAGAATCCTTTGTTGGTAGGGTTGTATAACCTGTAGCCCTTTTGATTGTTGTCATATCCAATAAATACACACCTTTCTGCCTTTGGATCCATCTTGCCTCTAACCTGTGAAGGAACATGAGCAAAAGCAATACATCCAAAAATTTTACAATGATCTAAAGTTGGTCTTCTTCCATTCCAAGCCTCATATGGAGTCATCCCATCAAAGGATTTTGAAGGCAACCTGTTAATCAAGTAAGTGGCTATAGATACAGCCTCAGCCCATAAGTAATTAGGTAAATGCTTTTCATTTAACATAGACCTTGCAACTTCAACAATTGTCCTATTCCTCCTTTCTACCACTCCATTTTGCTCAGAGTGTACCTTGTACTTACCTCTCTTTTGATTCTTCTTTCTTGAAGAAAAGAATCAAACTCATGGGAGAAGTATTCTCCCCCTCCATCTGACCTTAGCCTTTTTAGTGATTTACCTATTTGATTCTCCACAAGAGCCAAATATCTTTTGAAACATGAAAAAACTTCATCTTTGTGTTTCATAAAGAATAGGATAGTCCATCTGCTGCAATCATCAATAAAGGAAACATAATACCTTGATCCAGATATTGAAGCTTCCTTGCTAGGTCCCCATACATCTGTATGAACCGACTCCAAGAGATCTCCATGCATATAACCTTTCTTCATGAATGGTAACCTGTGAGACTTTCGAAATTGACATGCACTACACTTATAAATCATATGTTGTTTTGACAAATTAGGGAGTCCAAGTACACTTTGGTCCCTGCAAATTTTCTTTAATGACCTTTCACCAATATGTGCTAACCTTTTGTGCCATACTTCCAATTTTGTGAGTGTCTGACTACCATAATTAAAGAGAGCAATGTTTCTAGTGTCCTGTAATTCAAATGTGAACAATCTACCTGTCTTTTCACCATTTGCAATTCTTCTGAATCCTTGACTTGGATCTTCAACAAATGCTCCTGCTTTTGTGAACCTGACTTGCAACCCTTTCTCTACTATCTGCCCAACACTTATCAAATTCTTTGTAATGGTAGGGACATAGAGTACCTTACTGAGTAAGTTGATGTTTCCATTCAGTGCTTTGACATTGCCTATTTTCTCCACAGGATGTTTTGTATCATCTCCTGTTTGTACCTCATGCTTATTCCTTGGATCTTCTAAATCTGATAGGAGTGCCACATTTCCTGCCACATGATTTGAACAACCTGAGTCTATGTAGAAAACATGCTCATCAGATTTACCTTGTGGCATAGCCATGTTCATGATCAATAATGAATCCTCTTTGTTTGAGTCTTCTGTGTAGTTATTGTAGTCTCTCCTTCCTTTGTAGCCTCCTTGATAGTTTGAATGATTGTAGTTGTTGTAGTTGCCATGATAGTTGTTGAACCTTCCTCTTGAATAGCCATAACTTCCTCTATTGTATCCTCTTCCTCTTTGATTCCTAGAATTCCTAAAGCAATTTTCAGTTGTATGATTAGTTAGTCCACAAATAGAACATGAGTTGGAGTCTTGGGATCTCCCCCTGCCTTGTCTACCTCCTCTTCCTCCACCTTTGCCATGTCTTCCTCTACCTGCATAGTTAGCTTGATATGTACCTGCTTCATCATCCACTTTCTTTGCCTTTCCTTTGTTATCTTTGGACTTGCTTTTATCAGTGTATAAAGTTGAAGATTGATTGCCTTTAGAGCTTTCTCCATTTTTGATAAGCTTTGCCTCTTGAGTAAGTAGTTGTCCAATGAGTGTATTGAAATCAGGTACATGCATGTCCATGTACAAATCCATAGCTGTGGTGAATGCTTCCCACTTGTCATCTGCCTTCAAGCCATTGATGACATGCCTTACAATTTGCTCTTCATCTATTACCTCTCCAATACTTCCCAACTGATCTGCTATGTCCTTGAGCTTTGTCACAAAATCAGTCACATTTTGTTTGGGAGCCTTCTTGAGAGTTGTGAAATCCAGCCATAGTTGATGCTTCCTAGCTTTAGTACTTGAAGAAAAGAAAGCTTCAAGTGCATCCCACACTTCATGAGATGTCTTAGAACTTCTAATGTGAGGCAACAAAAAATCTGAGATAGAGTTGAGGAGATAAGACCTTGCAAGTGCATCCTTGGAGCACCATGTGCTCAATCTTTCTTGCTCTTCTTGTGTTCGTTGACTTTTGTTCCTGAAACTTGGCATAACTTCATCTCCAGCCACATAACCATATAAACTTCTACCTTGGAGATAAGCTTCCATTCTTAATGACCAAGCTGAGTAGTTACCTCTGTCCAATTTCTCAATTGATGAAGGAAATCCATCTGCCATGTTGTCCAATCTAGCTCTGATACCACTGTGAAGAGATGGATAGGTATGTGCTTGAAGATGAAGAGGTGTTGCAAAATCCTTGATCTATACCAGCCAAATGAACTCCAGGAGTATATGGTGGGCCCTTTTAGCTTGCCAACGGATGTATTAGACACCCTATGTACCTTGGAAGATCACTCTCAAAAAGATAGATCAAAACAGATAAGTTGGAGTTAGCTTAGAGGTGAAAACTTGCTATTCTTAATTCATACACATGTCCAGTGTTTTACATAATTCTTTGAGCACAGTAGCAATTAGCTTAATTCCTCTTGGGGAAGTCTAGGTAGCTTAAAGAACTAACTTTCAAGAGTAATCTCATCAAAAATAATAAACCACACACTGAGAATGAGTTTTAACAAGTGATGACATCATCCCGATTTTCACGGGCTGCTATAGTTTGAGACCAGTGAGCAGAAAAATAAAGATAACTCAAAATGTAGGAATCCAATGATTATGAAAATTTGTTTGTTATACTAGACAGTAAGCTGAATCCAACAAGCTTTAAATCATTGAATTTGGATAAGTAACCATTGAGAAATGTCTCTCACAAGGTGAGTAAAAAAATCGGGTACCTGACAGAGAAGTGAAGATGAACAGACCCTGTTGACGTCAAATGAACATAACTGAAGATTGCAACATCCAAATGACATGAAAATTTGTCAGCATAAAGTAGACTTATAGAGCTAACTTTACCAAGTTAAATCACTGAAAATGATGCACCAAGCTCAGAGAACAATCTCTGCAATCTGACTGAGAAAACTGAGAGTAATGGGAGTGAGTAGTACACTTCACAAGAACATGGAAATATGAACCCAAATGATCATGAAAATGAAAGTATATTGCTTGTACAATACAATGACTTACTGATACATATGTGTGCCTTGGAATCACACCTTGATATGGCATAAAGCTCAGCTCTTGGAGGTCTTCACATAGGTCTCTCTAACCACGACTAAAACTGCCATCTATTTATAGTTGAGTTTGGGAGGCTAACTTCCCTCAATCACTCTCCAATCAATCAATGATTGATTTGATTCTCTACCTACCAAAAATCACAAATTCGTGGCTCCTCTTTCCCTTTTTGATCATGTGGACTCAACCACTTAAGATTCTCTTACTTTTACATTAAGTAAACTCTTCAAAAAATGAGGTAGTTCACAAGTGAACTTTACATTGTCTTCATTTTAAGGCTTCTTCTATGACTTTGTGGGACTCAAGCCAATACTTAGGCTTTTCTTACACTTGCTCCAACATGATTTAACATATTTCCAAAGCATCAAAAGCTTGGCACATACTTAGGAGTTACTATACAATGTGGAATCAGGAAAGGATTTGAAATCTATAGAACCAACTAGCTGTAAGAAGGTTTGCAAATCAAAAGTGGTAGAAACCTTTATCATGCACATAAAAAACTTGTGCAATCAGATGATAGGAGCCAATGTACTAATTATCTACAAAATTTTGGCATGACATTGTGCCCTGCTATGAATGCCAAAGTTTGATGAATTGTTTACTCACCTGAACACTCATGGAAGGGTTCAAAACTTAAATTTTGAAGAGTTTTCTGACTTACTTTGAGAGGTGGAACTATAGTTAGCTAACCAAGAGGGAAAATTACCAATAATGTTGTGTTTTCTACTAGCACAAAGGAGAAGAAGGATAAACGGAAGGGAAAGAAGAATTTTCAAGGTGATTTCTATAGGAACACAAGAAATGACATATTATGGTTCACTATTGGGAAAAGAAGAAGGAACAAAATACCAAAGCGACATTCATGTAACCAAAAGTAGAGCTAGAATTGTTTGTTGCTATTTTGACAGAACTAGTTGGATCTTTGGTTTTGTGAGAGTAGGTGTGTTCCTCATATCCATCTTCCTTAATGCATGACATGTGGATTCTTCATACTAGAGATAAACAACACATCAGAGGGTAGAAGGACTTCTATAGTTTTTTTGTGAGATCGAGATAGTTCCATCAATGTAACCATAGAAAACAATGAAAAATTTAGTAAGAGAAGTCCAGTATCAATCATGGCCAGACATTATCCAATATTGATGCTAGAATCCATGATAGTTCTAGCAACCTCATCAACAAAGGCGTATGAAGGAACATTTTATGTGAACTCAAGGGTCTTATGGTTATCACAAATGCTAGCACAAGCCAAATGTGGCATTACACATTTGGCCATATCTACTACCTTCTACTAAAGCATATGGAGAAGAAAAGAATAGTGGCTTCTAGTAGTCACCAATGAAGTGAAAGAACTCAATGAGGCTTGTATAATTGGAAAAGCATAGAGAAAGGTGTCATCATGAGTTAGTAAGAATTGATAAAAGTGTCCTCTATAGTTGGTATGTGTTGATCTCTGTAGTAAGACACCTACCTAATCTTTGGGATGATCTTTCTATTGTTTGTTATGCTAGAGCTTCACTCACTAATTGAGTATGGAAATATGAAGCATATGAAGTCGATTGACGTAGACATAAGGCGACAATTGAAGATAAAAAGTAGCGTGAAAATTTGAGATATAAATCTATGCCCATGTAAAGGGACAAGTTCACACATATAATATAGAATTAGATTTTGGATCTAGATTAGTTCTAGAGGATCCAAATTATGATTTTGAATGTTAAAGGCATAAACTCATAATTTAGCAATGACGGGTAAATGATGCAACTACAATGTAGAGCTTTTAGCAAACGATATCTCATTTGAAAGCTTATATCGTCAACAAATGTTGGGTAGAAGGTCTTGTTCAAATGGAATACGAGCTGAGAGAACCAAGTGAAAGGTTGCAGATATGTCACAATCAAAGTTGAATGAAGACATTTTCAAACGATTTAATTCTTGAGCACAAATGAAGAATTTAATGAGGTAAAAGTTCATTGTATCACTTTGAGTATGTTACCTTTGGTCATAATAATTTTCAAAATTTGTATCAAATATGAGAAAATATTGTAGGCGAATTTCTACAACTATAAAGGCATGTAGACAAAGAAAATGAATGCCAACATTTCTTGCATAAACTGGTAACGTTCTTCAAAATTGAAGGTTAGCTCAGCTAATGGTGGTTATGTATAATTCCACATTAGTTTATTTCATTTTGTATTTCATACCTCAGCAAGTGCTATCAGAATAGAAAGTTCCTAAAAGGTGTAGGAGTTGTAGATATAAAAAGACTTAAAAGTTTTAATTGAGAAGCTAAATCTTTGAAGTTATCGACATCAAAACCATCAAATGTTTACTTCAAAACCATTCTTGAGTATTTAGATCTACATAAGGTATTATTGTTTAAAGTTTAAACATAGAGGTTGCAGCATAAGCAAGAGATTATGAGAAATCACATAAGAATTGGCATAGAAAGAGATAATTATCATTCTTAGGTAATGAGAATGGAAGGTTACGTATGAGTAAGGATGTCATGGTTTACATAACAAGTGAAGAAGAAAACCTATCTTTGAAGATGCTAGTCTTCCTAAAATAGAAGAGCTAGATGCATTGAAGTTATGGCAGAAGAAAGATGCTAGTACAAGGGCATATATTTATAACGCAATTTCATATCATTTGTTGTCACACATAAGAGGGAGATAAAGATGGCATTGGAGGACTACTTCCAAAAACTACTAAAGCTCACGAAGCTAGCTTATGGTCAGAATTTACAACATTAAAAAAGAAGTAGAATCAAAGTATTAGTGACTATGTCACTAAAATAATAGATGTCATAGATAACCTTTGATCTATAGATGGAGGAAGACGTTGGGGGTAGAATTAGTCCTACAACACCACCTATTATGAATATGCTAATGATTCGTAGAATGAGAATCATACAAAACTAATGATGAATTTGATTAAGAAATTATATCATGAAGATCTCAAGGTATGCTAAATTTACTCTAGTTGTCCTAATCATTTATCAGGGAATATAGAGCTAACGTGAGATTTAGAAGAAGATATTCCTAGTCACACTATTCAAACAGGTGATAACACAAGACATAATGTACATTCAATAGAAAAATTGATGTGCAATAGTGGAGTCGACCTAATGAGGCAAATATAATTGAAAAGGTTTTCAAATCAATTTTACAAGTGAGGGAGTTTTTGTGGAAGACCCAAACAAAGGATGTAAGGAAATTTTCTACGGTAAGAAGGAGTGTAGACTCTTCACTTTGAAAGTGAAAGGGAGTATCATTCAAGATTTTCTCTCACATGGTGAGGAGGTTATTATAGAGTTACACCTCTTGCATAAGAGGTTGGGACATTTCAATGAAAAAGGTATCAAAGATATGGTGACAAATCAATGTGTCCTAGGTCTACCTGATGTGCAAAATCAACATATGATATACAAATGTGAAGCATGTCAAATCATAAAGACAAATAGATTACCACACTAGTGATGTGCAGAATCAACATATGATATACAAATGTGAAGCATGTCAAATTAGAAAGGCAAATAGATTACCACACTAGAAGAAAGGGTTGAAGCATGATGGACTACTAGAGCTTATCCATATAAATGTATGGGGCCAACAAAAGAAGCATCCATCAATGGTTGTAGGTATTAAGTTGTTTTATTGATGATGCTACTAGATGGATAATTATTTGGGTCTTGAAGGAAATATCATAGGTATTTGGAGCTTTTAAGCATCACCATGAATATGGAAAAGAGTAAAAAGTCAAAAGCTATAAATTTTAAGCTCTGATGGAGGGGGAGAGTACTTCTCCAAATAATTCAATGACTACCTTTGGAATGTAGGTATCAAGAGGGAAATAACTTATTGGTATACACCTCAACAAAATGGGATGGTAGAAAGAAGGAATAGGACCTTGGTTGAATTTGCTAGGGCCATGTTAAAAGAAAAGAATTGTCCAAATTATCTATCATTTGAGGCTATGAATATAGTTACTTACCTTGTGGATAGGTTACCATGTAAAACTCTTGATGGAATGAACCCCTTTGAAGCATGATGGGGCAATAAACCAACCTTGGATCATTGTAAAATTTTTTGATCAAATGCTTATGCTTATGTACCCTCTCAACTTAGGAAGATGTTAGAACCAAAGCCAAAAAAACTATCTATTCATTGAATATGATGAAAGGCAAATGGGTTATAGGTTATGGAATCCTTTAACTAAACAATTTCTTCTTCTAGCGATGCAACATTTGAGAAATAAGAAAGTTGGTATGTAGACAAAGTTAAACAATTGAAGACTTTGAAGAAGATGTAAGAACAAAAGAGAAAGTGAAATCAAAGGTGCATGTTTATGAAGATGAAGATCATATGCAAACTAGCACATCTAAGGGAGGATCTATCAGGGGAGCACTAGATTATGCTCTTTGACTTCATTAGACAATATTTTGGAATGATAATTTTGATTACAAGAACACAAGAGGACAAGATGAAATGTCTAGGATACAAGACTAGACAAGACTAGACTAAGAGACAAGACTAGAACTTGGAAAATACTTACTTGGAGATTGCAACTCCTTGAGCTCCGAAGACAAGCATCCACAAGACTCATTATGAATGTGGCCAACCCCTCCTTATATAGGTGTTCAAAGGTGGTGCTCTATGGCGGTTACGACTTGATGATGTCATCATGATGTCATTGACTAGTGTTGAGCCCAGCCCATCAAAGTCATATTCGTCAAAGTTGACTATAGTCAAAGTCAACTATAGTCAAAGTCAAATGGATCAAAGTCAACAAGTTCAAAGTCAAAGGTCAACATGGATGAGGTCAAAACCTTCAAAGTCGGGTGTGAAGGTGCACAGGTAGTGCACAATTAATTATTCACAAAGGGTATATTGCAGAAAGTTGTTCGTAGGTTGCAGAGGTATTTCTGTAATTTCCCT
Organism: Ceratopteris richardii; assembly: GCA_020310875.1. Lineage (NCBI taxonomy): Eukaryota > Viridiplantae > Streptophyta > Polypodiopsida > Polypodiales > Pteridaceae > Ceratopteris > Ceratopteris richardii. The sequence continues at coordinate 88,477,050 of CM035432.1, read as the reverse complement.
AAGGATTCAAAGTGTTTTTAAAGTGTTTTGGAAGGTTCGGGTGAACCCTCTCTTAAGTGCACAAGTGAAGAATTAAAAGGCACAATGTGAAGGTATGTGAAGGTATGTGAAGCCGCAGCTTACACAGAAGTGAAAGTATGGCCCCCCAATTAAAATTTATGTTTTAGTCTAAAGTCACTACAAGACAAAAATTTAATAGGGATTCGTTGGCTGCCCACTTGTGGAGACAATCTTGGGACATCAAAGTGAGCACCAAGATACTCTTGCAGTTAGGAGCATACGTGAATCGGTACTCAAATCAAAGAAGGACTACTCTTGGAGGACTAAGCAAGACTAAGCAAGGTGAGCATAGTCTAAGCTAGGCAAATGAGAGAAGTGCAAGAGACACATAGTGTGCGACGCAAAGAACTGAAGTGCAAGGTGTGCATGAAGTGTGACTAGGAAGTGTGCAAAGAAGGACTAAGCTATTCACCCCAAGGATCCCAAGGTCTCGTTGATGATGTGCACGTGCCGACAGAAGATGTCCATCCCTCCCCCTTATTGGAAGCTTGGGCAAGGTGTGCACAAGTGTAGGCTTTGAGAAGATGGAGGTCTTGTGCATAGAAGGCCGACATCAACAAGACCCTTGGGTATTTGGTATTTTATGATTGAGCATTCTATGGGATTTTGCACAGAAGCATTGGATTGTATTGTGCATTACCATTGTATTTATCTTCTTATAATCAATCGACAGAGGCTTCGAGTGTGTATCTTTCTTATTGTCTTTCCCTTTTCTCCTACAGACACTCAAATCCCTTCTTGTCCAAGAATCTCCCAACAAAATTTGGCACGCCCAGTGGGACTCCAAGGAGATTTGAGCATAGGAGAAGCCAAGTGCAAAGGGTAGAAGAGTTCAAGACAAAGAAAGGTCATTTATTATTAGCTCTTATTGTACCAGGTAAGTATAAGGTAAAAAACATGGATGTATATCTTGCACCACTTGTGGAAGAACTACGCATTTTATGGGATGGGATCACCGTGCGTGACATGTCTCAACCTATAAGAACACGAGACGTGCGAGTGCAAGGCATACTTATGTGGACAATGCATGATTGGCCTGGTTATGGTGAATGTCAGGTTTATCGATTTCGGGTTACCATGCTTGTCCTTTATGCGGACCACGACTCGAAGCACGCTATTCCAAAGCACTACGTAAAACTGTCTATGAAGGACATCATAGATATTTGCCTGATGGGCATGTTTTATGTGAAGGAAAAATTGGTCGACAAGTGCAACACCAAATGAAAGCTAGCGATTGGAAACAACTATGGGATTCAGAAAATCCAGTTGCTGGCATGAAACGGTTGTCCATTTTTCATGAACTCCCTTGTTGGAGTGAATTGGTGATCAATCATTTGGTAGACCCGATGCATATTTTCAAGAATGTGGGAGAGATTCTTTGGAAAACTTTGATCGGAAAGAAAGAAAGCAAAGCACAAAGGGACTACTTAGAAGAGCGAGGTCGTATGCAAGAGTTGTGGGCAATTACTAAGCCCAACGGAACAGTATCGTTACCAAGAGCTCCTTGGGTGCTTCGCAGGATGGAAGAGCAACAAGTGAAGAAAACAATTTCAGAGTTTCGTACACCTACTGGATGCATGAGATGTCTAAAGACTGCTTTCACACGAAACGACGATCTTGCAGGACTCAAGTCTCATGATTGGCACAAGTTTTTACAGTTTGTGCTCCCTATAGCCCTAAAAGATTGTCTTTCAGAGGATGTACAAAAAACCATTTATAAAATTAGTTCTTTAGTATGGTGGATATCTTCTAAAGAGATAAATAGAGATAGCATAGAGAGTGCGAAACTCAATGCTATCGAGGCTATTTGTATGGTAGAGAAATACTTTCCCACAAGTATTCTCACTACTCAACTTCATTTACTGGTTCATGTAGTAGATGAAGTTGCAATAGCAGGAACTGTCCATAGTCGATGGATATTCTTCTTAGAGCGCTTTATGAAGACACTAAAAGGGTTTGTTCGACAGAGAGCACGTCCAGAGGGTAGCATGGCAGAGAGATGGCTTGTACAAGAATCTCTTGTATTCATAACTGAGTTTCTACGTATATCGGATCCGGAAATGCCTTGCTTCTGGAGTGATGATGAAGATGTTTGTCTCATAGGCGATGAACCACAAGGTAAAGGACTGCAAAGAAAAATGGATGCAGCTTTCAGAGAGAAGGTAATGAAGTTTTGCATAGTTAACTCTGAGCCTATGCAAAAGTGGTTAGAAAGGTATGAACTTGCCAAGGAAACTAACGCAAAGGAAAGAGCTTAGTTTCGAAGAAATCGTTCCACTCCATTTTTGCCTCTTCCAGAAAATCTTTGACCTCTCCCACCTTTTCCAACGAGCAGATGGCTAGATGCAGTGTTTTCACAAGCAAAGGCAGCGGGTAAAGATATCTTTGAAGAAGAAGAAGAACTCGCAAAAGGATGTGATTGGGAGTATATTAAATACGGTGCACTATGGTCTCATGGACGACACTTTTGAATCGCACGAATCGATCAAAACCGGTCTACTTTTGATAGTGGAGCGATGGTGATTTTTTTGCAAAAAAGTAGAGCGAGTTCAAGAGATGATAATGCTCTAGAAAGTTTGATTACTTTGTTTTTGACGTGAAATGGTTCAAAGTAGTCACCTCTAGAAGAAACGCAACAATGAGATGAGATCAGAGCAGTTTGCTTCAAGTCGACTCCACAAGATTATGGACAGATGAAAGGGATACATTTGTACTTCCCGAACACTGTGAGCAAGTTGTTTTTATACCAGATTCAAAAGACCCAGAGTGGCTATTTGTTTTACAAGTCGCTCCATGTAGTAGACAAATTTTTGAAAACATAGATGTAGAAGAAAGTCCATCTCTAGTGGACTGAGAGATTCATTCGATAGTTGAGGAGGAAGAGATCATTGTTTGAGAAGAAGAGGTCATTGAAGAAGAGGTCATTGTTCGAGAAGACGAAGCAATAGACGATGATCAGGAGGAAACCAGCATAGCAAGCAATTTAGAAGCCATCAATATAGAGATAGATATTCTCGGTGCATCGGATCTTCAAGAGGATGCTAGAATAGAGGACTTTTGAATAAAACACTTGTACATACTAATTTTTGGTTTTTTTTTTTATTCCCTATATTATTTTTCTTATCGCATGCTAATTATTTGAGTTCTTTTATTAGAGAGCACGATGGGAGACAATCCTCTAGTCACTCCACATTCCATGACAGAGGAGCAGTTTTTGGAGTTCATCTCTCAGGTTCCTCCTGCGTATATGGCCGCTGTATCATAGTATTGGATCGCTCGTGGTAGCACTCCTCCTGGCCTCACTCCTGGCGGCCTTACTCCTGCCGGCCTCACTCCCACTGGCCTCACTCCCGCCGGTGTCACTCCCGCCGGTGTCACTCCTGCCGGTGTCACTCCTGCGGATGGTACTACTCCCGTAGGAGGTATGTCTCCTAGCTTTGTGACTCCAGCACGACCATCTTTGCAGCCATCTCCTACTGGGTCTACTAGTAGACATGTGTGTTCGACACCTCAGCGCGATACAGAGTCTGGCCCGTCTCGTAGATCGGGGTCACACTCTGGAGCAGGAGGTTCTAGGAGTGGATCTACAGGTAGGTCCGGAGGCGGAGGAGGCGGTTGTTGTGGAGGTAGTGCGACGGACGTTGTGTCGCCCGCTTCTACTCTTAGGACGAGTACCTCAGATGTAGGTACGCCACGCAGTACACCACGCAGTACACCACACAGTACACCACGTACATCTTGGGGTGCTCATGACCATGATGACTCCAAGGTGTATAGTATCCAAGATGGAGCTCCGGTGATGGATGCGGCTGGCAAAGCAATGCGTGCACGCATACGACAGCTTTGCTCCATCCAGTTTGGACACTCCATCATGCTGAAATGGAGTGAACAGGATAAAGATCGGAAGAATTATATCACACAGATGATTTACTAGGAGTTTTGACCAGTCGATGGACAGTCGATTGTCAGTTCAAAGTGGATTCTGCACACTGCACGTGAGGTCATGTCGCATCGACGATCCGAGGCTCGTGATGCATTCAGAGAAGGCTTACCAAAGCCTGTATGGTTAGATGCTGAGGAGTGGGACATGATTCGTGACAGCAACAACAGACTCCTGATCGATATCGCCAGCAGCGAAATGCCGCAGCCACACGTCTAGACACGATTGGACCGTCACATTTGGGCAATGGCAGATATGACACGATGCGTCATGAGTTTGTAAGTACCATTTCATTTATTGAATTTATTTGTGTTAAATTTCTCATATATGTTTCTCTAATCTTTTTATATTTGTTTCAGGAGCTGGCAATGGATCGTCCTCCAACACAAACGGAGGAGTCTTACGGATATAGTCATGGGTTGACTGCACTATTGCAGGACTTGGAGGGACGCGGTGTGGTAGTTTCATGGGAGCATTTGCGATGAGGTAATTAATTTATAAACTTGGTTTTTACTTGTTGTTTGTAATTTTCATGTGAATTTATCTCATTCCATTAACGTTCTTTGTTGCAGGACTGTTGATATGGAACGTTCTTTGCATGTGTATGGCAGTGGAAGACCAATATTTTGTAGTTGATTTCCATATGGAAATACATTGCTTTGCCACATTTTGTAAAAGCGTCATATATGACAGTGGTTTGCCACACTCTTGTACATGCTTCATTATTGAAATATATAACTGCTTTTGTACATGGTTCATTGTTCATTCTGATTATCTCTTTTGTGTCCAATAATACTCTGTTTCATAAAGTCATATTTCGGTTGTCATTAGAGTACACATCACATGTACTCGGTTTTTTTTTGGCAGAGTGTATTGTCTTTTGTTAAGCAACATCATGGTAATGTTGCTGTAGCAAAAGACAAAACACTCTGCCCAAAAAAAATTTTACAGGTATGGTCATCGGTATACGCGACGGTACTCCCAGTAGTGTCATCGGAATAACCGCCGGTACACCCAGGAGGTGATGCAGCAGAAGCCGATTACCGACGCATATACTGACGCATATACCGACGCCTATACCGACGTATATACTGACGCATATACCAACGCCTATACTGACTCTTTGGTACCGACGTGCAAACCGACCTTTACACTGTTTTTGCGGCAAATAAAGCGGTGTTCATTTTCCTCGGTAAAAACCTTGGTATACCATCGACCTGTTGTAGTGTTTGTAGGGATGGTTTCCCCCACAAGGTCATCTCTAAACCTGTTCGCTCCACACTTTGGACATATATGGAGATGCTCATACTCGTTTTGAAAGAGAATGCAATCATTCGGATAAGCATGAATCTTGGTGTAGTCCATTCCAATGGACTGTAAAAGTTTTTTTGCATCTCCACATGTTGGAGGCATGTCATTGCCATCTAGCAAAAACTAATCCTTAAGAAGCCTACAAACAAGAAGCAATTACAATGCTATTAGTAAATGAACTTATTGATACAACAATGAAAGTTTATTTCAAATCAACATACCTGGACAACAGTGAGACACTACTATCTAACAATCCATAAATGGATTGAAGATTCAGCATCGCGAGAGATGCAAGTAGTACATATATCTTTGGCTTGTTATGTAGAGGTAAACGAGATAGTCTTTGCATGTTATTATATTCTTCATCAGCTTCTGAGCGTGGAAATTCTGGCATGTCCATTGAACTGGCCACAAGATCTTCTCCACCATCTTGATCTTTGTCCATCTCATAAAATGCCTCGAGCATTTCTTCCATATGTTCAGTACCTTGTATATCTACATCCCTCCTCATCCTCTTTTGTCCATGAAAGCTAGATGGAGCAATGTCCTTTGGATTGACCTGCTCACTAGGGGAACCATGCGAATGGTAGCACAGGTTTTCTATTCGACTTTTATCAAAGGATCCATATTCTCTAACATGTGCAATAATTATCCTTCATTTCAAAAAAAAATCTCATACTTGCAATGAGTGCAAGGACATGCCATTCTCTCCACCAGATCCAAAGATGCCATTTGATACCATGTGGAGGAGTTAGGAAATTTAATATATGATACATTTAATTATATGTTCTAATTTTAAATCGAAAACTCTATTTTTTTAAAACCCTAATTTTTATATATTTGCATATATATGTTTGTATATGGATATGTTTATATGTAAAAACCTTATTTTTTACATATTTAAATTTAGATATATAAAAACCCTAAAAATCATAACGACCTTATTATATTTAATTTATTATA